>PVJX010005917.1:0-16091 GCA_004027295.1 Dolichotis patagonum | reverse complement strand
ATGAGCCAGATAAACGTGTCCTCCTTCAAGTCTTTTTTCCTCAGGCATTCCATCACAGTGATACAGGGCTAACACATGTAGCATAATACTGTAAAACTGACTTTAGGAGCAGAAACAGTGGCAATCATACCGCAAAATTATATTTATTATAAATAGTACAATGAAATGGATCATTCATTCATGCATTCATTCAGTTGTCCCAAGATCCACATAATTGCCTAGATAAACAAAAAGAAGAGACCCTGCCCCAGGAAGAAGCAGTGGAAAAAAATACTGCATGCTATAGGGAAAAAATGTATAAGAAAAAAATTGCGTGCGCATGTGTGTGTGTATGGATAATATTTTATTTTACTTTACTTGAGTTATTTCTCTGCAATTCTTAGAGTGGTTGAATGATCTACCATAAGGCTCAGAGAATGATAGCTACCCACTTATATCTCTTTTTCCTGCAATTGGAGACCTCTGCAGTGGGCTCCATCTCCTGTGAGGTGTTATGGTACATGGTGAGAACAAAGAGCAATAGACAACATAGTGGCCAGCAGTGATCTGGGATGACCAGTTGTTTGTGGGAAACAAAAGGCCACAGGGCAGCTAGAATCTCAGTATTCACTGATTACATCTGCTTTAGGGACAATGGGTGAAGAACAGTGAGTGTTTCCTAGAATAGTAAGACCACAGTGGGCTAGTAAAAAGAACAAAGAATTCTTGCAAGGATAAGACAAAGGGCAATAAGGAAACTATAGTTTCCCCATGTGCAGCATTGTCCTCAGCAGATCTTATCTTGCCCTGTGAGTGCTACACATCACCAGCCCTAAGGCTTTCAGCTGTGACCAGAAGAAAGCAGAGAATGTCCTTCTAATCTGGTTCAAAGGGCAGGACAAGGACAGCCTCAGACATCCTCTAGATTCAATTTATAACTTGTGGTCCCTGACATCGTGCCATCTAAATTGAACTAGGTTTCTTATCTTAGATAACTTTTATGTACTTCCTCTCTCATTAACCTAGGTCTTCTTTTTACAAACCACTCATTGATTCATCTGCTATATACCAGGCACTTTTCTGAAACTTGGATTTCAAAGATAAAAGACTCCCTCTTCTCGAGCAAAGGACTTTCCCCATTTCCAGGAAAGCAATAAGGAAAATCTCCAAAAGGATTACTTTGAAGATAGCTATAAGCTTGCTTTTGGACTGAAGACTCAGTACGAAGGGATAAAGTGTCAAATCTAAAACTTACCCTTAAAAATTATAGCAAAAAAGATGAGTGGGAGAAAATAAATATGGAAAAATGTTTACAAAAGTTGAAGGTTAAAAGTATAAGTTAAATGTATACTTTTCTGTATGTTTGAAATATGTTATATAAAAGAATGAGAAAGAACAAAACCTTCAATGGAATCAGATTCCTATGACTCTAAAATGGTCCAACGGTATGAACTGTAGCAAATTATTATTAACCTTACTAAATCTGTTTACTCATATCTAAATATAGATGATCATTTTATATAATAGAAAGTTGTTATATGAATTAAATTAGATAACATATACAAAATATATAGTCTTGACACACAAGAACAGTTAATTAGGTATTATTTTACTTAGAATAATTATATGAAACATAGTATTTAAAATACTATGATTATTTCAATGAATAGCCCCAACTGGAAGTCTAGAAAGTTCTTTTAGTACAGATCATATAAAATATTTATTCAGCACTTTTACTTACTTCATGGCTGAACTAATTGAGAAACTAAAGAAAATTTGCATACAACAGGGGGAAAAAAAGAAAGTAGGTTTCCAGAGAAATAGGCACACTGAAAATTCAGACATTCTGAGGATCTGGGGAAAGGATTTGAGCATAGACGATACAGAGGGGACACTTTTGAATCTCCCGAATGCAGAACAATTGCTTCAGCATTAGTTACATCGAGTCCTGTTTCCGTGTACTGATATGTCCAGAGCTGGCTGTGGTACTTCCTTCTGCCTTCAATTGGCTATAAGCAATGCAAATAAGGCCAAATGAGGCACTGATATGAGATCTTTAAGGTCAACCAGTATTTTCCTGTTTCCTCACATTGTGTTCCCTGTTAAACAGCTGAACGCAGTGGGATGGCAGAGCTGCTCAGCTCCAGGAATGTCAGCTGGGTAAGAGCCTCAGAGAGTGAAGCAACCGCCTTCTAAACCAGTCAACTGCTACCCTCACTGAGTTATCCAGACTGGTCCTTCTGCATGGCATTTTCCCTGCAGAGTGCAGAGATGCTTTTCTCCCTACTCAGCCAGCCAGCTCAATTACTCACATAATTCCCACCATCCTCCCTGCCACTCATGCTTGGGCCACTCCCTTTTTCACAAGATAATAAACTCTGCGAGAGGCCTTGGGTCAAGGCCTTTGTCCATGTATCCTCACTTGGATCCGACTTAGGACCCCTTGGCTGCCCAAACTTTGAATATGTCTTAGTGTCTTTATGCTCATTGTGGGTTAACTTGCTGGAATTCCAATAACATTCCTATGGGATTACAAATATAACTTTTTGGGTTACAAGGTGGACAGGAAAAAGGATTACAATAATAATTGGATTACAATATATAATACTTGGATGACAGTATTATAAGGAATTACTATTTGGATTATAATATCAGAACTTCAATAATGATACATGATTCAATTAAGCTTTAAAAGTCTATGAGGGCTATTTGATGCATATGAGATGTGATCAAATATAGGATGATTGTCTAAATTTTAAGTTTATTACAGTAAAAAATCCCCCACAAAGCACTCTCCTTTCACTTTGAATACATTTATGCCATCATTCTTACCACTTTCTGAATCAGCTCTCGAATTCATTTTCATGAGTGTCTTTAGTTGTGTTGTTGTGGTTGCCTTCATGTCCTGAAAAACCTCAGACAGAACTGCTTCAGAAAGTGGCAGGAATTATGAGTAAGTGTGTTCAATGCCAGGATGAGTATTAGGAGGAGGATTAATGATAATATACTTTTTACTGTAATAATTTTTTCAATGTAGGTATTCATTGTATCTTTTGATCATACCTCATATTAAAAACAGGGAGAAAGCTACCACTAGTGTAAGCTTGGAAGCAGAGGGTAGAATTAGGGTTGCAGCTGTGTTATCAAGAATAATGTTAAGAGATTCAAAAAATTTTCAAGGTAAAATTGATCAATATGATTAATATGCAGAAAGTTGTATAAAATGGTCTACAAAACAACTAGAAAACAATTAACAAAGTATATCCTTACATATCAGTAATAATCTTGAATGCAAATGGATTAAACTCTCCAATCAAGACACAGAGTGACCAAATGGATTTTTTTAAAAGGTCCTGTGCATGCTGCTTATGAGACTCATATGGGCTAAAAGTGAAGGAATGGAAGGAATCCCATGTGAGCAATAATCAAAGAGGAGCAAGGGTGTCTATACTTATTTCAAAGAAAATAGACTTTAAGTCAAAGATGACATCAAGAATAAAAGATGTTTATTATTTAGTAATAAAGGGATCAATTCACCAATAGGACATGGAAATTATAAATATATACATGCTTAACTTCAGAGCACATAAATACATAAAGCAGAAATGAGTGGGCATGAAGGAAGAAACAGCAATGCAATAATAATAGTAGACTTAAATACCTCTTTTTTAATAAGAGCTATGTGAATCAGCAGAAGATTAACCAGGTAATACTGAACTTGAACTGCATTTTAGACTATATGAATCTAACAGACACACTTTCAACCATATTATCTGAATATGCATTCTAGTCCACACACAACATTGTCACTGATAGACCATATATTAGGCAGTAAAACAAGTCTCAGCAAATTTAAGAAGATTAAATTCATATCTAGTGATTCAGTATGAAATTAGAAATCAATAACAAATAATTTTTTAATTTAAAGAGAATTAAACAGAACAAAGCAAACTTTTTGAAAATTTAGAGACAAGGAAATTAAACAACATACCCCTGAATAGTGAGTCAAAGAAGAAATCAAATGGGAATATTAAAAACATTTTTAGACCTCTGAGATGGGCTGGCTGGGGATGCAGCTGAGAGACACAAGCGCCTGGCAAGTGCAAGGCTGTGGGTTCATCCCCTGTGCCCAAACAAAAACAAAACAAAACAAAACAAAAGAACCTCTGAGATCTCACAAAAGCAATTCTAAAGAGAAGTCTATAACAGTAAATCCCTGTACTAAAAAATTCCAAATATATAGCCCCAAATTATGTCCAATAAATTATGAAAAGGACAAATTTGCAGAAGGAAGGAAATACTAAAGATCAAAACAGAAATAAATCAAAGAAAAGGAAAATAATTTTAAAATTCAATAAAAACCTAGAGTAAGTTCTTTGAAAAAATAAACATAATGAACAAACCCTTAGTAAAGCTAAGGAAAAAAGAATACTTGATGCAAGCATGCCAGGTGTGAGGTGACCTTCTCCCAAAATGAATGTGCAAGCCCACAGTGCATGCAGGGAACCCCCAGGAAGTGAGAAAGCAGGCCCTCCCCAGATGTGAGCAAGCAGACCCGTGCTAAGTGTGCAGCGACCCTCCCAAACACAGGCAAGCAGGCCCATCTCAGGCCTGAGGAGTGCCCCTGCCCCACCCAGGAGTGCAACCATCCACCAACTCCAAGCTGGCTCCACATTGTGCCTCCCCTTGGCACAAGTCAGCAAAAGCAAGGACTAACCAACCAACTTGATCTGGGCAAGGAGAAAGCCTGAGAAGACAAAGGAGCAACCAGATCCCACTACTGTCTACATTAAGTCCAACAGTCTGTTTGAACTCCTGCCCTGTGGCCTATGTCCAGTAGAGAGCAGACGGCTGGTCAGAGTTCCCATTAGTGGTAGCAAGGAAATGCCTTGGCTTGGACAGTAACCACATCTGGGGAGAATGGGCAGAGGGGCCTCTGGTGTAGGGGACCATCTCAGAAACCCACAGACTCTAAAACTAAGCAAAGAAAGTCATGACTGGCTGGACCCAAAGACTGCAGACCTTGGGGGAAAAAACACTGATTCAAAAATATAGGAATTTTTTCTCTGACTCAATCTTTTCATATTTTTCTATTTTTTATTATTATTATCTTTCATTCATTGGGACATGGGGGCCTTGGGATTTTCTTTTCCTTTGGCCTCTTCTAGGTTCTTTTTTTTTTTCTTTTTGACTTTTTTTTCACTTCCCTCTTATCTTTCTTTTATTTCCTGTATTTTGCTGTTTATCCTTATTCTTCTTTTTCATGTTCATTCTCTTCTGCAACTGTTCTTTAATACTACTAATTTCCTTTTGTGCCTTGAAATGACCCACTCTCTTTTCTCTATCTCATAGCTCACTGATTTTTCCAAATTTTTCTTGTTTTATTTTCTGTTTGCCCACCTGTTTTATGTTTACTGGTATAAATACTAAACTTTACAAATATCTGGATAGCTAAATTCATGCTATTGCTATTGAATGCTGTTCTGTTGTTAGTAGAGGTAAAGTTACATTTGCCAGATCTTTATAATGGGTTGAAGTTTGGTTTGCCTTATTGTTCCTACTATAAATATATATCCCTTTTCTATGGTTAAATTGGTACATTGTTGATCATTGATCCTTAGGGTTTGTCAATATTTGATTTGTATTTGATACTATAATTGATGCTGATTTTATTACTATAGCCATTTTGACACAACTATTCCTATTAATTGAATTTCTTAGGATGCCAATATCTTGATATCTTGTCTATCTTGATATCAATGCCATTTTATCATGATTGGTGTAACTTTGTGATGTGGTGTTGGGGAGAGTTGGAGCTCTAATTTTGTTCCTTTATTAAAGTTGTTTAGGCTATTCTAAGTCTTTTCTATTTTTACAGAAATTTAAGAATCAAAACATTAATCTATGTGAAAAATGATGTTGGCAGTTTGATAAGGGATTGTGTTTTCTAATCTTTATTATTTTCTTCTTTTCTTTATTATCTTCTTCTTTTTGGTTTTATTCTATTTTTATTTTTAATTTCCTAAGGAAAGATATGAGGATATTTCATCACTTTCTTCTTTTCTAGTAAATGTACTTAGTGTTTAAAAAATTAAAAAAAAAATAAAAGGATGCCAGTATCTGGATAGTTTGGGGGTCATCAACAATACTGTGGCTCATTCCTGGAGAACTGGCCAAAATATGCTACAACCTCCCATCCTAAGTAAATGAAGGTGGTTGGATACTGGGCAGAGGCAAAAGCCAATCATCAGCCACCCCTAGAAGACACCGCTGAAAAGCAGACATTAATTAAAGAGATTGCCAGGCTAGAAACAGAGCTTTCCACTAAAATCAACCCACAAGCCTCACAACACAAACAAGCAAACAAAGAGGAACATAGGGTATTTGTTGCATAGAATATTGTTCTCTAACCTTCAATTTTTAGACTGTAAGTTTTTTTTTTCATTAAATGTGTTTCTTGTATACAGCATTTTGTTCTTGGATCCATTAGATTAGATTTTGTTCCTTGATCCACTCTGCCAGTCTGTCTTTTGCTTGGGGAATGTAGATCATTCACACTGAGAGTTCTTACTGATAAGTAATGACTTATTCCTGTCATTGTCTTATTCTCCTGTTACTGATTCTCTTGTAGTTAACTGCTCACCCTGCCTGGCATATTCATTCTATTAGAATTTTTTTATTACTGTTAGCGTCACTGTTTCTCTCTAAGATACCCTTGAGAACTTTTTTGGAGTGCTGGTTTAATAATTATGAATCTCTTTAGGTACTATTCAACATGAAATATCATATCTATCCATCAGGAGTTTACTTTTGAGCTTGAAGTACTGTAGGGCATCCTTGTAGAAACCTGTAATGAGCCATTTATAAGAGCTGAATAACACCTTCAGACAAATGGACTTGATAGAGGTCTAGAAAGTCTTCCATCCAACACCAGAGCACATATTCTCCTCAGCAACTCAGGCAACTTTCTCTAAAAATATACTAAATAAAGCAAGTTTAAGTAAATGAAAAAAATTGAAATTATATCATGCATATTACTAGATCATAATGCAGTGAAACCAGGAATCAATGACAAAAGAAAACACAACTATTATGCAAATCATAGAAACTGAACAATATAATCTTACATAAACAATGAGTTACAGAAGAAATTAAGGAAGAAATTATACAGTTTTTACAACTTATAATGCCAGTACAGTGTACCAGAATTTATGAGACACAATGAAAGCAGTACTAACGGAAATATATAGTTGTGAATGTCTACATCACAAAAAGAAAGCAAGCCCAAATGAATAACCTAAAAGTGCATCTCAAGCTCTTAGAAAAACAAAAACTATGAAAACCAGAAGCTAGCAAAGAAGGAAATTATAAATATCAAAAGCAAATTAACAAAATGAAAAAGTAACAAAATAATATAAAGAATCAAGAATTGAAATGTTGGTTCTGGAAATTGAGCTTCTAGCTAGCTACCAGTACACTGGACCGAGTCCCGGAAGCTCCACCACCTTAGTGCAACACGCTCAGCGGCCTTCTCTCAGTTCGGGAGGTGGAGGCCGAGCTGGGTTGGGCTGGCCTGGGGAGAGCTTAAAACCAGCACTCACAGTGGTTGAGATCATACTCACCCCCTTGGACACGGGACTGCTGCCCAAGATTCCGCGGGCCCCAGTTCACAAGGCCCAGCTTCCACCTTTCAATTTAGGGAGCCAAGAGCCTGTGGGGGAGCCAGTGCTGCTCCAAGAACTGAGGGTGCAGGAGGTAACTCATCACACATGAGAGGAAGCTTTGGAACACCGCTCAAAGCAAGGAAATATAGAAAAATGACAAAAGGAAAGACCAAAAGGCAGGCTCAAAACTATGGCCCAACCCAATAAAGCTTAGGAGCCATGTACATAGAAGAAAAAAGAAGCCATACACCGGAAATGTCTGAAATGATATCAAATGAAATAAAGATGCAACTAGGGGAAGCTATGGAGAAATTCAAATCACAAGTACTTGCCCAGGTAAAAGAAGAAATGATAAAAATAGTGAAAGAAATAGTGAACACATCTAGTGAAAACACAGCTAAAAAATTAGAGGAACAAAGCAAAAATAGAATCTCTGAATGAACACTATAAGAAACAAACAGAATATATAAAGAAGATTCA
The DNA here is from genome assembly GCA_004027295.1 of Dolichotis patagonum. Classification (NCBI taxonomy): domain Eukaryota; kingdom Metazoa; phylum Chordata; class Mammalia; order Rodentia; family Caviidae; genus Dolichotis; species Dolichotis patagonum. The sequence goes on along the minus strand of PVJX010005917.1, from coordinate 7,968 downwards.
AAGAGATATACAGGAAATCAAAAATTCAATTGAAAGCTGCCAGAACCACCTCAATGAAAGTGAAGATAGAATTTCAGACCTCGAAGATAAGATTGCAGCCAGTGAACAGGAAAGGAAAGATCTCATAAAAATAACAAAGAATCATGAAATAACAATTCAACACCTGCAAGATGATGCAAAGAAAAATAACATAAGATTAATACGGATAAATGAAAAAGAAGGGAACAGCCCAAATGATATCAAGAGGATATTTACAGAAGTAATAGCTGAAAACTTCCCAAACATGAGACGAGAAACTGACATTTGGATAAGTGAAGCATATAGAACTCCAAACAGTCATAACCAAAATAAAACTATACCTAGACACATAATAATCGCCGTCCCAGAAATCCACCATAAGAACAGAATACTAAAAGCTTTCAGAGAGAAAACACAGATCACCTATAAAGGAAAACCTATCAGTATCACAGTAGACATCTCAACACAAACAATGAAGTCAAGAAGAGCATGGATCCTAAAGGAAAATCACTTCCAACCCAGACTGACATACCCTGCAAAACTGTCCTTCAAAATGGATGAAGAAATAACAAATGACAAAGAACAGCTGAAGAACTTCATGAACACCAAACCAACCCTACAAAGAATACTGAAACACATTCTAGATATACACGGGACAAAACCACCCAGGAAGGCAGACAATTAAACAGAATGGAAAGCTAATGATACAACAGCAGAAAGATAACATGTCAACAATAAATCAATATATAACAGTTACAACCATTAATGTAAATGGCTTCAACTCACCAATCAAAAGAAACAGACTGGCAGAATGGATCAAGAAACAACATCCAACCATATGCTGTCTACAAGAAACCCATCTAACCCAAAAGGACACTCATGAACTGAAAGTCAAGGGATGGAAAACAATACTTCATGCAACAGGAAACCAAAAAAAATGGGAATAGCAATCCTGTTTGCAGACAATGTGAATTTCAAACCAAGAATGATCCAAAGAGATAAAGAAGGTCACTACATACTAGTTAGGGGAAAACTTCAAGAGGCAGAGATAACAGTCTTAAATATATATGCACCAAATTCGAGAGAACCCAGCTATATAAAGCAAGTACTAACATAAATGAAAAATCAAAATAAGCAATAACACAATTATAACAGGAGACTTTAATACACCATTGACACAAAGGGACAGATCAACTAGACGGAAAATCAGCAAAGACATAACAGAACTGAATCACACCTGTGAACAAATGAACTTGATAGGTGTATACAGAGGGTTCCATCCAACAACACCAGAATATACCTTCTTCTCAGCAGTACATGGGACATTCTCTAAAATAGACCATATACTAGCCCACAGAACATATTTAAGTAAATGCAAAAGAATTGAAATTATCCCATGCATGTTATCAGATCATAGTGCCGTAAAACTAGAAATTAACAATAAAAGCAACTGCAAAAACCTCACAAACACATGGAAACTGAGTAATACACTCTTGAGAAACCAGTGGGTCACAGAGGAAATTAAAGAAGTAATTAAACAATATCTACAAGCAAATGAAAATACAAACACAACTTACCAGATTTTGTGGGATGCAATGAAAGCAGTACTAAGAGGAAAATTTATTGCATTGAGTTCCCACATCAGGAAGACAGAACGAACACAAATAAACAACCTGATGCTACAACTCAAACATCTAGAACAAGAAGAACAAGCCAAGCCCAAAGCCAAAAGAAAGGAGGAAATTATAAAGATCAGAGCAGAAATTAATGCAATAGAGACTAAGAAAACAGTACAAAGGATCAATCAATCAAAGAGTTGGTTCTTTGAAAGAATAAATAAAATTGATAAGCTCCTGGCCAACCTTATTTAAGAAAGGAAAGAAAAAACTCAAATTCATGCAATGAGGAATGAAAAAGGTGAAATTACTACAGACTCGGCAGAAATGCATAAGATCGTCAACACATGTTTTAAAAACCTCTACTCTGGGGTTCGATAACACTGAAGAAATAGACAGATTCCTAGATACATATGAACTACCAAAGTTGGATCAATAAGATGTAAAAATGCTGAACAACCCAATTTCTATTACTGAAATTGGAAATGTAATTAGGTCCTTGCCAACAAAGAAGAGCCTGGCCCAGATGGATTCACTGCAGAATTCTACAAGAAATACAAAGAAGACTTCATTCCGACACGCCTCAAACTTTTCAATGAAATTGAAAGGGAAGCAATTCTTCCTAAGTCATTCCTGGAAGCAAAGATTACTCTAGTATCAAAACCTGAGAAAGACCCAACTAAAAAAGAGAACTATAGGCCAATCTCCCTAATGAACATAGATGCAAAAATTCTCAATAAAATATTGGCAAACAGGATGCAGCAAACCATCAATATTATACACCATGACCAAGCGGGATTCATCCCAGGAATGCAGGGATGGTTCAACATATGCAAATCAATAAATATAATTCACCATATCAATAGAGCCAGAAGTAAGAACCAAATGATCATCTCTATAGATGCAGAAAAAGCTTTTGATAAGGTCCAACACTCATTCGTGATAAGAACCTTACAGAGAATTGGAATAGAAGGTCTTTACCTCAATATGATAAAGGCCATCTATGACAAACCAACAGCCAGCATCATATTGAATGGTCAAAAACTGAAAGCCTTTACCTTAAAATCAGGCACAAGACAAGGTTGTCCCCTGTCACCACTCCTATTCAACATAGTACTGGAAATACTAGCCAGAGCAATAAGACAGGAAAGAGAAATAAAAGGAGTAAAGATAGGAAAAGAGGAAGTTAAATTATCATTATTTGCAGATGACATGGTAGTTTACATAGAAGACACCCAAAACTCAACTGAAAGACTCATAGATATAATAAATAAATTCAGCAATGTAGCTGGATACAAAGTCAATACTCAAAAATTGATAGCATTTCTATACACTAACAATAAAAGTACTGAGAGAGAAATAAAAGAAGCCATACCCTTCACACTAGCGTCCAAAAAAATGAAATACTTAGGAATTAATCTCATGAAAGAAATAAAAGACCTATACAGTGAAAATTATAATACCCTGAAAAATGAAATTGATGAGGACCTCAGAAAATGGAAAGACATCCCCTGTTCATGGGTAGGAAAAACAAACATTATGAAAATGGCCATTCTCCCAAAATTACTATACAGATTTAATGCAATCCCAATCAAGATACCATAGATCTAGAGAAATTACTCCTAAAATTCATCTGGAACCAGAAGAGACCTAGAATAGCAAAGGCAATTCTAATCAACAAAGGCAAGGCAGGAGGCATCACAATCCCCAGCTTGAAATTATACTGCAAAGCTACAGTAATAAAGTTAGCATGGTACTGGAATAAAAACAGACCTGAGGATCAGTGGAATAGATTGGAAGATACAACCACAACCACAAACTCACTCAACCACCTTATCTTTGATAAAGGGGCCAAACATGCTTGTTGGAAGAACAACAGTCTCTTTAACAAATGGTACTGGAAAAACTGGCTATCCATATGCAGAACACTAAAACTAGACCCATGCCTATCATCATATACTAAACTAAAATCGGGATCAAAGATCTAAATATTAAAACAGAAACACTAAATCTGCTGGAAGACAAAGTGGGTAAAAATCTCAAAGATATAGGGGTAGGAAGAGAATTCATGAACAAGAATCAAACTACATGGGAAATACTTCCCAGAATTAATAACTGGGACCACATCTTATTGAAGAGTTTCTGCATGTCAAAAGAGATTTCCAGCAGAGTGAAAAGAAAACCCACAAATTGGGAAAAAATCTTCATGGATTGTTCCTCAGACAAAGGACTTCTGTCTAGAACTTATACAGAATTTATAAAAATCAGACCCTCGAAATTCAAAGACCCAATCCAAAAATGGGCATCTGAAATGAACACACAGTTCTCAGATGAAGAAATGCAAATGGCAAATAAATACATGAAGAAATGTTCATCATCATTAGTCATGAGAGAAATGCAAATTAAAACCACACTGAGATTCCATCTCACTCCAGAAAAAATGGCCAAATAGAAAACACTATGAACAACAAGTGTTGGAGAGGCTGTGGGGAAAAAGGAATTCTTCTACACTGTTGGTGGGAGTGTAGACTGGTGCAACCACTGTGGAGGTCAGTCTGGAGATTTCTCAAAAAGCTGGTTCTGGAGGTCCCATTTGACCCAGCTATTCCACTTCTAGGCATATTCCCAGAAGATATGAAAACATCATACCACAGTGATATATGTGCACCCATGTTTATAGCAGCACAATTTGTAATAGCCAGATCTTGGAAACAACCTAAGTGCCATCAACTGAGAAATGGATAAAAAAGTTTTGGCATTTCTATACAAAGGAGTACTACTCAGCTATAAAGAATGATCACATTGAGATATTTATAAATAAACGGACACGACTTGAGACCATTCTCTTAAGTGAAATAAACCAAACTCACATGTGTAAAGACCGTATAGTCTCCCTAGTATGAGAGTTGGTAAGAGCATATAAGATTTTATGGTAATCATGAGTCCCCATCTCATAGCTTTGAAGCCTTTCAATATTTTCATTCACCAGTTGGAATGGTTTTATCCTGTTTTGTTTGACTTTATTATACATGATTGTATGAACAGCTGTTTTGAAGAGAACAAAACATTATGAGAGCTATTGCTGATTTAATACTGTCCTTCTTAGAAGTCCTACCAAGCTGCTATTCTTCTGTTTCCATTGGTTCTATCTATCACATTGTGTCTTTTTGGGATTTGAATATGTGTGAAAGTATAAACAAAATTTTTTATTGAAAATGAGATATTATAGTACCCATTGATCATTCTCTGTTATTCAGTTCAGAATGCCCTGTAATTCTTTCACTCTTTGAATGGTTTTATACTTTTTTGTTATGTTTAATATTATTGTTTTTGAAACTATGCTCAACGATAGCAGAGAAAGAGATATTGTGATAGCTATTGTTAATGTCTGGTTGTCTTAATGTAAAGTACTGTGTTGCCTATGTTGTCCAGTTCCGATCTGCTCTGTACTGCCCTCTTTTGTCTTATTCTCTTTAAAATAAAAAAAAAAAAAAAGAAATGTTGGTTCTTTGAAAAAAAAATAGACAAATCCTTAGCCAATCTAACCAAAAATAAAACAGACAGAAGATTCAAGTCAAGCAGTTAGAAATCAAAAAGGTAAAATAACAATGGACACTGCTGAAATTTTTTTAAAAAGACTATTAACAACTACTTTGCAAACCTCTAATCAATAAATTGGAAAATTTAGGAAAAATGGATAGATTCCTAGACACAGGAATTCCAGAAGTAAACCAAGAAGATTTTTTTAAAAATCCTGAATAATACAAAAACAAGTAATGATTAAAGCAGTAATTTAAAAAAAAAAAAAAAAACCCCTACTAACTGAGAAAAGCCAGTTCCAGATAGATTCATGGTTGAATTCCACAAAAATTTCAAAGATCTAATGCAATACTCTTCAAGCTCTGCAGTGAAATTGAAAGGGAAGGTGACTCCCAAAGTTATTCCTGAAAGCTACTATTACCCTTATTTCCAAGTCAGGTAAAAAGCTGACCAAAAAAGAGAATATAGACCAATATCTACAATGAATATAGATGCAATATCTTCACCAAGACCCTAGCAAACAGAAAGCAATGAGTTATCCAAAAGATCACATATCATGAGCAACTAGGCTTTATGCCAGGGATGCAAGGATGGTTCAACACACACATAAAGAAATAAATGTAGTATATGACATAAACAGAAGCAAGCACAAAATTCCAATGTCCTTTCATGATAAAAGAAAACACTGAAGAAAATAGACATAGAAGGACCTTATCTCAATCTAATAAAAGACATTTGTGACAAATCTACTGCCAGCATTAGAACAAATGGAGAAAAACTGAAAGCTTTGCCTCTAAAATCAGAAACAACCCAAATACACCCACTATCACTATACTGGTCCAACAGAGTGCTTGAAACATCAGAAAGAACAACTAGGCAATAAAAAGAAACACAAGCTATATGCACAGGAAAAGAAAAAGTCAAATTAACACCATATTTGCAGATAATATGGTTACCTAAATAGAAGACCCCAAAATCCACCAAAAGATAGTTTGACTCTAAAAACCAAATTCAGTAATATAACAAGATACAAAAGCAACCTGTAAAACCTAATAGCATTCCTGTACACTAATCATGAACCAACTGAGAAAAAAATCAGGAAACTATGATTCATAATAGCAGCAAGAAAAATTGAAAACTTGGGAATTAGCCTGACTGAGTAAAAGTGAGAGGCCTCTACAGCGAGAACTGAAACACCCTGAAGAAGAGACTGAAGGAACATCAGAGAACGGAAACACATCCCCAGTTTCTGGACCAGCAGGACTAATACAGTCAAAATGATGTACAGATTTAATATAACCCCAATCAGATTACCAACACTGTTCACTAAACTAGAGAAAACAATCCTAAAATTCATATGAAACTAGAAGAAATCAAGAATAGCAAAAGCAATTCTGGATAACAAGAGCAAAGCAGAAAGCACCAAGTCCCAGACTTGAGGCTAAACTATAAAGCTACAGTGACAGAAAAACAGCATGATGCTGACACAGACACAGACATGAGGATCGATGCAACAGAACAGGGGATACAGAAACACATCTAAGCATGTTCAACTATTTGATCATTGACTTTTTTTTTTTTTTTTTTTTGGTACTGGGGATCGAACTCACAACCTTGCGCTTAGCAGGCAGGCACTTAAGCCACTGAGCTACATCCCCAGCCCTTATTTGATCATTGACAAAGGGTCCAAAAACACACAATGGAGGAAAGATAGTTTCTTCCTTTTTTTTTTTTTTTACAGGAAGTGCCCTAAAACTTTTAAGGCTGCTATACCTTGCATTTTATTTTTATTTTTTTAAAATTTTATTTAAACTCTGCCTGTGTTTCTTTTTGTTAGTATATTGAGGCCATCTATATTAGAGATCACAGCCAATCTTCTCTGCCTCATTTCTGCTATTCTATTTTTCTGCCATTGGTTGTCTATTTTTCTCTTTCATTCCACTGTCACTGAGGCCTCTCTGCCACTGTTTCTGAAATGCTTGTGTTCTTTTTCTCTCTCTATAGTATGTCCTTCAGTATTTTTTGTAGGGTTGGGTTGTTGATCACAAATTCTCCCAGATCCTCTTTGTCATGGAAGCATCTTGCTTCTCCATTAATTTCTAGAAAGAGTTTTTGCAGGATACATCAATCTGGGCTGGAGGTTGTTTTCTTTCAGGGCTTGAATTATTTCACTCCAAGCTCTTCTTGATTTGATGGTCTGTGTCGAGAAGTCTAAAAGAAACACAGGCAGAGTAGATCAGGAGATAGGGCCCATTGAGATGCTCTGTATAGGAAACATAATTAACCTGAAAGAGGGTTTATGGACAGAAAGTCAAATATGAGAAAACAATACACTATGTGACAGGGAACCAGAGAGAAATAGAGGCAACTCGACCAGCATCTGCAGATAGGTTGAAAAGACAGGATACATCTGTGCAGTAGAGAACTACTCAGCTATAACAAAGGAAAATCTTGAGACTTTGATAGATAAAGGAATACAACTCAAGATCAAGCCCAGGAGTCAGAAGGTTCAGAACCAAGTAGGATAAATAGAAGGTTGCTCCCCCCAATCTAAAACCCGAGGGAGTTAATGGGACCCAAAATAAGCAGTGCACTCTATGGGAGTGAAAGGGGAGGAACTGTCTAAAAAAGGAAGGCAGAGGATATTGTTAATATGGTAACAAGAATTAAAATCTACATTATTCTGCTTAGATGGATTATATTCTGTTCCTGTTTGTCTACTTACACTAGACTTGAGGGCATGGTCAGCTATCACAAAAATAGCAGTACATATTATAGTAATCATACTTAATTT
>PVJX010005916.1:0-81592 GCA_004027295.1 Dolichotis patagonum | reverse complement strand
AGTTCTCAGTTCTGATTTTTCTGTCCTTTAGAGGATTCACATTTTATGCATAGATCTCCTTAAGAATCCTATTAGATTTGGGGACATTAATATATCAACAAGTTCGTGAAATGCCATTTTGCATGTTTCTAAGTTCAAGTGAAGAGGAAATTAACATTTAAAATGTGTGATCTGATCTTTGGGTCCCAGTGGTTTATTACATTTGCTTTTTACAGCATCAAACCCACTCATGTGGTTTAATGAACAGGGAATTGGATTAAGATTCAAGAAAACTAAGGTACTTTTCTTTTGAACTCAGACTCATTACATATAACTAAAGCTATTCAGAAATGGTTTGGGCTGCAATGTAAAGTAAGAATTTCTAACAGGGAGAGATGTTCAGCAGCAGCTGTGTGGAGGGTATTCCTCCATCAAGTAGGGGCTTGACCTCTAAAGTCGCTTCCAGTTCCTGGCATCTGTGACTCATTTTCTGGGCCATTCCAATTAACCTCCCTGTGCCTGGCTTTCCTGTCTGTAAAATAGCACTGACACCTATCCATTTCAGAGATATATTCTAGGTTTATTGAGCTATTAATAAGGCATATAGCATACTTCACAAAAAGAGGCTGTGTAAATAACAAGGTTTATTATAGCTGAAGGAGAAGCCAGAGGAAATTCTAAACATCTTCTGGAAACAGCACGATCCGTTTGTCTTCCATATGCTCCACCTGTTTCCTAGGTCATTCGATATGCATACAAATCAGCATTTTTCTGTGTCACATCTAAGCAGTCAAAGAAGATACGTAGTCAAAGCAAGCATTCAGATATTTTCAAAAGTTACCTCTTTACGCAGAGCCTTGTTCAAACTTATGTAACATAAACAGGCTGTTCTCCAAAGCATTTTCAAATCAAAGGTGCTTTTCTAATTGCATTCCGCAGGGTAGGGGTGGGGAGTCTATTATGAGATTATATCTACAAGGTTCCTCTCTCTATTTAGAAACATTTAAACTCAGAGAAAATTTAAATGTATAATAAACTCTTGTCTATCTTCAGCAATTGTTATTATTTGATCACATTTGCTTTAATGCCCAATCATTCTTTGCGTGGTAAAAAAAGACTATAAGATCAATAACAATAATAGTAAGTAGCAGCATTGCTCAGACATTTGAAAGTAAGTCATAGACATTACAACTGTTTTAACCCACAAATACATTATTGTGCGTTTCCTAGGACCTCCCCTGTTACTACTGCAATATAACTATCAACTGTGGGAAATTTAAAAATGATACAACAGTAGTGCTATCTAAATATATATGGAATTGTATACTGTACATCATTCCATTTTCACGACTTGTGCTGGATCGCTTATTACATTTTGTGGTCAAATCAGTCTAGTCTTTTTGGTTCTGAAAAGTTCAGCTTTCCTTTGTGACTCACAATATTGACATTTTTTGAAAAGTCCAGATTAGATCAGTTTTACAATATATATAACATTACCCACTTGAATTTGTCTGGGTTTCTCTTTATCTGCATTTCATTTTTGAAGCCCCACCTCTCCAGCGGGCTGGAAAAACAGAAGCTTTCCAGCTTCACGTGCACTGTTCTGTGCAACTGGATTCCCAGCAGGGCCAGAGCAGGTCACTCCCTTAGGGCTGGCAGAGAACACAGGAGAAAAGCAGCAAAAGTAGGTGCTACACCTGAGTTAATTTCCTTTCCCTGAAGTAATTGTTTAACAAATAATGTTTTTAACTGTTCAGTTTGATGAAATGTAAATGATGGATGGATTGCTGGAAAGTGCAAATGCAAAAGGGAAAGCTTTCTCTAACTTTGGTGTCCTGTGAACCAAAGAAAACAGCTTTTTGAATTGTAAATTCTAAATGATTTGTTAATGAAACCAGAATGACTCTTCTTAAGCAAACAACTGCTTTAGGAAAACAAATGCAAAATCAATGTTCCCTGCTCCTTATTCTTCTCATAACTTGGGTCTGTAATCTTTAAATCTGTTGATTCTTCCCTTTGCCAAACCAACGTACTTGCATTCTGGCAAATGAGAAAAGTAGGGGGGTGATGGCACGTTTTTTTCTGGAAGATAAATTTATTCCAATCAGAAACTGGCCTTTTGTACTGAATTGCTCTTGTTTTTTCTCTCTTCATATTAAAACTACTTTCCTCTATGAAACAATTGTGAGAATGTATGATTACTTTTATTGGGAAGGGGGAAAGCACGTATATGAATGGCCTCACATGTTTAATAAAAGTTCCATATTTTGTGTTGGTTCAATGCTTCTTTCTCTGTTTACTTACACAGTAATTTATTTGTAGAATGACTCGGTCATTCAATTATTTATCTTGAAATCCAAAAACTAGGCAGTGACATTGATTTAGTGGAAAGAGCTCTACTTTAGTAACACGAGGTAGACATAACGCAGTGAATCTGCCATTTCTGACTATATGACCTTAAGCAAGCTACACCACCCTACAGGAGCCACATCTCATAATCTATTAAAGAAAGAGGGAATTGATGCCCCATCCACCTCATGAGAGGTACAGTGAGAGAACCTCCCATGGGCTGCAAGGACAGAGAAGCAGGGATGTCTTTAATTTATGAGGCTTAGCACAGAGCTTGGGATCTAATGAACATGCTGGAAATATTTTTTCCTAAAAATGAATGAATGCAATGAGAAAATGCACATAAACTTTAAATGCCAGGAGAGTATATGCAAGTGGTCAGGACAGGAAGACCTACTTCCAACTGACATTCCACTCAGCAAAGAACAAAAGAGCAGTTCATTGCAGCATATGAAATGCACTTTTAAAATGTTTTCCCATTTTATTTAAAGGCCACATTGAGCTCTCACTTGTGCATGCTCAAGTTAAAAAAAAATGTATGTGATTGTCAAGTAGGAAGCCTAGAGAAAAAAGAAAGGAAAATTCTCCCTGATTATACATTTTCTCCATCTCATTAAACAACCCTAAACTGTATCTATTGCTCGGAAAGTGGCAGCTTCTTTTCATGGGCAGAATAGTGAAGTGGAAAGATTGAGTACTATGGTGACAAGTTACAGTTTTAATCTATGGCCCCTCCCAACTGTCTTCTGAGTAAGTTACTTAATTGTTCTGGGCTTTTGTTTATGCACTTGAAATAATAAAGATAATAACACTTGCTTCATAAAAATTTTTAAAGGGACCAACAAATATAACAAATAACAAATGTACAAATCTGTGTGCTGCTTCTTGTTTTGTTTTAGTATTCACCAGGGGTTCAGGATAAGGGAATCTGGAATTAAGAACACACGTGTCTTATTTTTGGTACCTGAAAGTCTTCAACCACATGAGTAATTTGAAAAGAACAAGAGCTTAGGAAGGCTACGATTCTAACAATTTCAACTGGTCTACAAAAATAAAAAGGGTGCTGGATGCCAAAACATGATATGGTTCTACAACAATCCCCCTTACCTCCCTAGCCTCTGTCCACTTGACTCTGAAAAGCAGTATCATAAATTTGTTGTACAATACACAAGACTCAAATGTACTCATGGCATTAGAGAAACCCTTTTAACTGAAACTGCAAGAAGTGTAAATTTAGGAGAGAAATAATTAAATAAAATAAGAGAAAGGAAAAAAGTCATCAAGTCTGAAAACAGCTGGACTCCATGTGACATCTTGCACCAGTACATCATAATGTGCACCCGACACTCCTAATGCTTACGATTCCTTATTGATTTCTTGAAGCTGAGAAATCCTAAAGGCACCACACTGTATACTTGAAAAAGTCAATTTTCCAATGTGATGGGAGCGCTTGAGTGAAACAGCATCGTACAGTGCAGCAAACAGCAGTTAACATGAGGGTAAATCAGATGGAGGTTTGTGTGGCTGTTTGCTTTTCCCTACTAATGTGAAGCTGTCAGAGAATGGTGCACCTCAATAGACCCCTGGCTGTGGGAAAGCACACATTCCCTGCTAAGCTAGTCAGCTGGGCCCACTGTGCAAGCATCAATGGTCAGTTTTTAAAGAAATTTTTCTGCCTTTATAATCATAATCTCTAAAAATTCACAGCATTTTTAATCCAATAAGGATTTTCCAGTTCAACTTTTAAGCATATTAGCAAGAAATGCAGTGAGTTGTTTACAAATAGTTTAAATGTTCAGCACTGAAAGGTTATAATAAAGCAGCCCAACCATTTAGCTACCAAACAAAATGCTATGTATAAATACTTAATGACAAGCTTACAAAAGCTAAGAATCCCAAGGAACTCTTATATTCTTTTGGCTTTTTAAGAAAGCACCTTTAGAAACTTCAAGCAAACGTTTGGTTCACCAAACGTTTGCTTGAAAGCAGAAGATGATTTCATTTTAAGTATACTCAATATGCATTGGGAAAATTGTGCTTTCAAGCCACACATACCTTCAAAGAGAAAATATCAGTATAATCTATTGCAGAAAGAGCAATGACAAATGGGAAGCCAATAGTGTAACCTTTAGGTAGGTGGCTGCTTGATACTCTTTGGGAATGAAATGTGTCTGACTGTAAATGGCAACAAACAATACAGATCAGTCTCTGTTGCATGATTGGATGTCATTTTCTAGGTCTAATTCGTCTGCAAGAACTCATCAAAGCTCCCTCCAGATACAACATTAAAATCAAAATCCGCCAGCTGCCCTCTGGGAATAAAGATGCTAAGCCTCTACTCAAGGAGATGAAGAAGGGCAAGGAGTTCTACGTGATATTTGATTGTTCACATGAAACAGCAGCCGAAATCCTTAAACAGGTAAGACGGTCAGGGAAGAGGTGGAAGTATGGGGAAAACGTTATTTTCTCTTCCTCAAAAATGTCCTTTTTTAAAGTGCAACATGGTAAATCTCTAGCAGTCATGTTTACGGTAAAAAATTGAAAACTGCAGAAACCTTTCAATGAACTATGAGGCTTAGGTTAGTTTAGGGAAGTATTTAGCTGTACAAGTAGTGTGGGATCTATGGGGATAGCTAGCAGATGAAAAGTGTAATGTTTCAAGGTGATTTAAATATCTCTTTTTCTTAGGTCTTTTGAAAAGAAGGAACCAGGTATTGTTTACACAAGCCTGACTTTTCCTAAATATATCCTTCATGGCAAGAGCTCTTTTGCCAAACAGGCAAGATTCCAAATACAATAACAAAGAGGTACCAAAAAGAGTGCTAGGAAAGGTGCTTCTCTTTTCCACTGCGTCATAGACAATGAACTGCTATGCTTCAATCTCCATAGATTATGTGGGTAGAAACAGTTAGTTAAAAAATCTTATGTAGATGAAAGAGGTTGGTAATGTTCAAAATAATCAGAGCAATATCAGAGTAGTAATTTTTGAGCACTGTGTCTTATATTCAAGAAATAAAATTCAGAATTAGAAAAGGTAGGGTATAGTGTGATTTTACCTCCTGGATTGCTGGCTATGTTTGGAGAGATTTCTGGTTGTTATATTTGGGACTAGAATAGTCTACTCACAACCAGTGCACAGTAGCCAGGGAGCCTGGTAAACAACTAACAATGGATGGTCTGGAAAGTGCGGTCAGAAGTTTAAGATAGCAGTAGTAAAAAAAAAAAATGCATGGAATTTAACTTAGAAGAATAAGTAATATTTTTGTGGTCTGCTGGACATCTCTTTATATTTAACTAATTACTGCCACTTAAACCAATGTTCTTAGCTGAAAGAAGGGAAGTCATTATACTCCTTAGTTTTAAAAGTCTGAGGTTGGCATTCTGTTGACTGGAGATAGACAATCATTTTATACTTAGACCAGCGCCTTCACACAAATCCAGAACTCTGGTTTCCTCAGTCACGAGAAGAACCTTCTTTGAATAGTCCTCTGGCCTAATGCTCCAGGCCTCTTTCTATATTTTCGGAGCACCTCTTCATAGTCACTGTGTTCAGAATTAAGGCTCTAATTGCACTGAGAATACACAGTCAAGAAACTGATCAATGTCTCTATTATCCACTGGAAAATTTCTTTTTACAATCTGTTACAGTATAGGTATAGCTTGAGTGTGTCTGTTAAAATTTCAAGTATTGGAAGCTTGTCCTTGATGGGGTGCTTTAGAGGCAGTGGAAAATTTAAGAGGTAGCATCAAAGGGAAGGTGGTTCGGTCTTTGGAAAAGCCACCTCTGGGAAGGACTGACGTAATTCCCATCAGACCTGGCTATATAGTTTCTACAAGACTGATCAAACTTGGCCTCAGAATCTACCTGGCTTCCTCCCTCACAGTGTGATCTCTTCCTCCATGTTGGCTGCTATTGTGGTGTTACCTGCTGTAGATGTCATCACCAGTGGTCAAACAGGACTTCTCAGTCCTAGATTTGCAGACCCCCAAACTGTAAGGTCTTTCCTCTTAAAACACCCCAGCTTGGGTTTCCTGTTATAGAAACAGAAAAGCGAACACAGAGTCACAGAGTATTTAAAGTTGCAGTTAAAAGCAGTTCACTGCATCTGAACTTTCTCAGTGTCACATATCCAGTGCGTTCTCTACTCATGACGCTCCAGTTAGGTTGAAGACCTTTCGTTATTTACTTCTGGATTACAACTGCATTAACAAATCTTTAGACATTATAATCAATTCTTAGGAAAGAATGATACCAACAATTAAAGGATTTTAAAGGTAAATAAGTACAGCCAACACATTCCTTTATCTTATGGCTTCATTTGAGAATTTTAAGACAGTTCATTAAAATGTATAGTCAAGTGTGCATTAGTACTGAGAAAAGCAGCCAGATTTTATGTGTGACCCAGAAAACGCACAAAAGCATCCCTTTCCAGGAGCCTGTTACAATGGGGGCTGGGGAGGTCTGTTATACTAAGGAGAGTAATTTGCTAACGTGGCTTTTCTTTGTTAGATACCCATTTGACTCACATGTCTCCCAAAAGGCAGGCCTAGAGTGAGCAAGAGAAGTGCTTAGTGGGCATGAGGAAAGATTCTAGACTTTCCCTTCTATTGTTGTAAATGTGAATATAACATTCCTTGGATAGAGGTTGCTCTTTCCTAGTACCTAGGAATTACAAAATTCAGAGGACAAAACAAAAACAAAACCTTCAGAGAAGCTCACCCAAGAATCATCTGGTATGGGTATGGAGAGTGGGATTAGTTCAGATTTTCATTTGTATTTACACCAACATTCTTCTCTTTGTCCTGTGTCAAATGTTTCACTCTATGCTTACTTTTTTGAAATATTTCAGTGGTAAGATCATCTATGGGGATAATGAAATGGACAAGACAGACTGCTTGTCTAGAGTTTGTTTTAGACTGATGATCTACAGGTCATTTAAGAGATAGAGCGATTCAGAATTTGCATGAGGAAACCCCTATTGTACCAAATGTGAAATTGTAATTGCTCTTGAAGTCACTGCAAAGGACCCAGGTCATGTTAAGGGGCTTCATTTGAACTTCCAGAGGTCGTTTGCTTGGAAAATGATATTGTGTCCTTCAAGATTTTTATCCTGGCAACACCCTGTTGAAAGAGACAGAGAAATTGTCTGCAACTGTGCCCTAAATGTCTCATGGAGAGAAAAGAGAGAAAGAGGGAAAGGAAGGAAAGGGAAGGCAAAGCAAGGCAAAACAAGGCAAGGAGACTTACCTCTCTAAGGGTCTTAGCGGATGCAATAACATAGCTGTCACAGTACACTATCTCAGCACTCAATCTCAAGCAACCCCAACTTCCATCAACTCACTTCGAATGGAAAAGACAGAAGCTCACAAATTGTGTGAGTCAGTTGTCTTTACCTGGGACAAAATACCTGACATACATAACTTAAAGAAGAAAAGCTTCACTGTGGCTCACAGTTTTGGAGGTTTCAGTCTATAGTCACCTGGTTTCAAGGCAGAAATGGCATGGTAGAATGGCATGGTGGAGGAAAGCTGCCTACCTTGTAGCATTCAGGGAGCAAAGAGATAAAGGAAGAACTAAAGACAGAGAGAGGGGCTGGGGACAATAAGTATAACCCTCTGTGATCTACCTCAATCAGGGGCCACCTCGGAATAGTCTATTCAGCTTTGAAGCCATCGCTGTGCTACTCCGGTGATTTTGAAAAGCCCTGCTTCCAAACACATGAGCTCCTCACACAATGGTTTGAATTCAAGCCTGTTCTATAGATAAAGTGGCCCTTCCAAGGTCTCTCTGTGGAGCCGCCCTGATCCCACAGCCCAGGGTCTCACTTTATCAAGAAGTGTTCTTGATCAAAATAGACACCCACTCTAAAGGATGCTACCAGAAAAGTCTGGATTAGGCATAGCCACTTGCCGGTGCTCTCCTTTGGATGAGGTTGATATTAATGGCTTTTATATTTTGTGTATAAAATCACTCCTGAAAATATTTTCTCTGCCAGGTCATCTTGGCTTTCTCTTCATACACATTTCCCATCACTGACCTGCATTTTCAACACATTTTCCCACTTTTTAGTGATTCTTGAGAAAAAAAGAAATTAAATGCACTTTAAAGGACATATTTGACATTTATCAAAAAGCAAAAAAAAAATCAGAGAAAAAGTCTATACTTACTCTTGGGCATGCTAATCACTTCGGCAAAGTAATTATTTCCATTCACATTGAACAAGTGCTATATGATGAGAATCTGAAAAGTTATTTTCCCCAAATTACTTTGAAATTCAAATGTCAAGATTTGATTAGGCTGCAGAGAAGCAGGGATGTCATAGGAATAAACTGTATTCATACATCTTGGTAGTTGGAGAGCTGTCCTGACAACCAGCAAGTCCCAAGGTCCCTGCTTTAATTCTCATGCTACCCGCAGCCAGCCGGTGCCCTGCTATGAGCACCATGCTCTGCTGTCCCTTACATACCTTCAATGTGGAAGTTCCCCTCTTCCTCAGGTCCACGTCCTCCTGGTCCCATCGTTCTGCCCATCAGCCAATCAGTGTCATTCACAGTGAGTTCTGCTTCACAATGGCAGTGACTGACGAGAGATGAGCTTAAAATACAAAGCAGAGAGCAGTAAAACCCTACATAGCAGACTTACAACTTGCAGTTAGTGTAGTGCTGAGTGTTAGGAAACCATCCCTTTCAACTGGCATGATAACCTGTGATGTATTTGAATATTGAAGTTCAGATAAAATGACAATTTAAGCTACTATGTACTGACCAGCTCTTAATACAAACTTAGTACAATTCTTGCATGACTTGAGCCTGCCTCTTCCCATCAGAGCCATCTCCAGTCTCAGCTGCTTCCCTTCAGGTGTGTCCTGCCTGCCTGGCCATTCAGCACAGCTCCTGCTCCTGCAGTTGCCAAAGCCTGGAACATCATTCTACCCCAAAGTAGGCCTCAGCTAAATCTTTGCATTTGTCTCTTGAGAGACAGAAGATGAGCACATTTTTTTATACCTAAAGTCTCCAAACTCTACTTAGTTTTCTTTGTAGCAATAATTATGTCTATAACCAAGACAGATCTCCTATTCAATGGCAAGTTCCAAGAACAGAGAGCTTTCTCTGTCTTTTCTGCTAAATCCTTAGCAGCTACTGTGGTACATTAGTTTATATTTGCAAATGTTCCACACACCTCTGTCGGGTGAATAAGTGAAGGAGCCAAGATGTGTGCTGGAGGCTTTCAATAAATAATCTCCAAAGCCACTTTCCTTCCATCCTACTCCATATGCTGTAGGATATTTCATCCGTGCCAAACGTATCTGGGCAAGTTGTTCCTCAGTACCTCAGTTTTCTCGAAAGAAAAATTTTGCTCAACCCAGAAGTCCTATAGTACTAAGAAGTTACAATCCATTTCAGGCTATGAAAGCACACTTAGAAACAAATTTGGCTCTTTGGAGAGCTGCACAGTCACTTCTAAATCCTACAGTAGGTTTGACCAAGTGAATCACTAATCCAGCACGGTAGCATGCAGGCTAATGGTTCTCTGGTGAGGACTGAGGGGACACCGTGGTGCTCCATCCAGTAGGGGAGTGACACTGGGGTTTGGCCAATTTTCTAAGCTGGAAAGCAGCCAGTGGGTAGACATGAACACACTGTTTCCCACTCAGGGGCCCTGATACATGTACGAGGGCATCAGAAGAGGGTCTTTTTCCTCACAACATTTCAAGCAGCCAATATTAAGTGAGAATTGAGCCATTAGTCTCCATAAAACGTTTAGTATGAACATATTTTGTAAAAGTATAATGCATTTTCTCCTGTCAACATTTGCATGCTCTTGCTTTTATTTTTATTTTTTGTCATTGTTCTCTTTCAATTGACATAGGAACAAGACCGGGAGAAAATGCATTTTTTAATGCCTGGTTTCCTTTGGCTAGGAAACGTAATGGCAATATTGATAAATTAAATAATTCTGTGTATCGATTCCTGCCTCACATGAGCTGTGCCCTCCAGCTGTAGTGAGATCAAACAGAGGTGACTCAAAGTGTCACTCCATTGTTCACAGGACAGAGAACTCATCAGTCTTCCTCTCCCAAGAAGGGAAACACAAGTCAAACACTGTTACACTTCGTGTGCTAAGAGGTCACTAACCTGTGTGCAATACATCAAATCTTTAAGTCTGTCATCTTAGTGTATAAAAGAAGCCAAATATCTGACAGCTCCTTTCTATGGCATATATATCCCATGCCAGGCACTGTGCTGAATGAGTTAATCACACATGTAATTAGTAAGAGAAACTTGTGTACCCAAGAGACTGTAAGAACACAGAAAGATTTTATATATTCCCAAATCAGACAGTTGGTAAATAGCAGCCATGAGATTTAAAACTTATCTCAGGATTTAAAAAGAAAAAATACATCCTATTCTGATACTGCTATGCACAAGATACCCACTCATTCCTGTAGTAATGGAATCTAAAAGACTCTTCAGTTAGATCTGTATTTCCTGCATGCAGTTATTTTGTTTTGTTCTCAAAACAACGGTACCCGGTTTTACTTATGGTCTGCAGAAATTCTGTGTAGTAGGTCCACAATCCCATAACCAAGTAGACAATATGATAGACATACGAGAAAATTTTTTTCCTTTTTTAGTATTTATTTGTTGAGCATTAATGAACGATGACTGTCTTAGCACTTTCTCAATGCTGGGACAAAATACTCAAGAACCACAACTTAAAGAAGTGGTTTCTTTTGGCTTGTTGTCTTTAGAGCGTGGGGTGCATAAGGAGTTAGCTCCAAGGTAGGAAGCCCTGGGGGAAGGGTCTAGCAGAGAGTGTCAGAAGGGCCAGTCAGGAAGATGTACTTTTCCAGGTCACCAACCTGGGAACTGCCTCTTCCAACCAGACCCCACCTCCCAGCAAAAGGTTTAGTAATGGGTTCAGTACATTAATCTACCGATGAATATGGCTGTCATGATCTAATCACCTTCTAACACCTCTGAACACATGAGTTTTCTGGGGAACATTCTTGACCTAAACCATAAGAGTGACAGAGATACAAGAGTAAAAATATAATACCAAATCTCCAAATTTCTGCCTTCTAAAAGCAAAAAGAGACCATGAAAATGAATGCAATAAGTACATAGCTAATCAATGTCTGCGGACTATTCTGAAACCATGAAATTACTTTCTAAACTAGTAAGGGATTGAAAGTAGAATCTTAGGCTGAAAGTTGGGACATCCAGTTACAAATTCTGCTCTTTCCCTAATAACCTAATAACTACTGTTTAGTCAGTACTTACCTTACGCCAGACCACATTATGCATTTGACTAGAATGATCCCTTTTATCTACTGAAAATATCCCATGTTACAGATGAGAAAAGCTAGACTCCAGCTCACGTACTTAACGTCAGGGACAAAATGTGAAAGCAAGACTGTGGTACCCTAATTACCTGAGTGGCTCAGATCCTCTGAACTCTACTGTGATTCTTCTGTGATTCTTCATCAACTAAGTCACCTCAACTTTAAATAGGACTATTGGATTCAAACCTTACCAGGAATCCCTTCAGCTCTAAGCTTTCCTTACTAGTGTCTAGACATAAAGAGCTTATGTAGGGCCTTGTGCTTAGTACATTGCCAAAGAAATAGGGAATTCATTAAGCAATATAGTCTTTTTTAAAGTTTTTCAATTCCTTTGATAGTCTTTGAGCCTGTTAATTGGATAAACCCTGACAATGGCGCTCAATTTACACTAACTGGATGATAATTTGTAGTATATTATACAATTATTTTTACAGTACATTCTCATTCCAATTATGTCTCTCTCAGGCTGATATTAAAATCTATTTACAGTCCCTAAGCAGATAGTTAGTTTTAGTTATAAATTGTGGCTTACAGATATGATTCTGTTATTTAAAGATGTACAAGGATTAATTGACCTCTATAGAAAGCCGACAATTTACCAAAGATGTGTGCAATTTTTCTATATCCTTATTGTACAAGATATTCATTTGAAAATTCTCAAAAACTTCAAAAAGTAGATTGAGAAAAGGACTAAAATGCGTTTCAACTTGAATTGAGAATCAACTTGAATTACTTCCCATATGCCTCAGAAATGGTCTAATGTTTAATTCTAGGCACATCAAAATTTGGCTATAAAAAATAGGGAAATATCATCTTGATAATAGAAGCAGCAGTACTGTGAAAAAGATCATGAAAAGAACTTGGGGCTGTGTACTTGGCATATACCCTAAGCTGCAAGTGCACACCATGCACACTAACATTATTTAAAATCGTGGAGGTCTACATGCCTCTGACTGTGACTTCTTGGCAAAGAAAGCCAAGCATTTATCAGATTTTTCTAAAAAGGCTTACAGACCAGAGCAGGAAAAAAGAGCTTCAATGGGTTAATTGCATCTACTTTTTCAATGTTTTATTAATGGAAGATTTTTCCAAAAAGATTATTCCCCCCTACTGTCTTTGTGTTAACCAAATCATCTCTGTGGTAAAGGCTATCCTATGAGAGGTAATTGCACCATTTATTTAGCTAACATTTGTGTCAAAGACTGTAAAATGGGAATATAGTGCCCTTAAGAACTTCAGTTTATTGGATGAGATGGTCATTCATTAAAGGACATGGGCATGTGTTATTTTCCACTTGATAAAATGAGAATGCAATAGTACATTCCTTAGATTATTTTTGAGAAACAAAACAGAACTTTTCTAAAGCAGTAAGTCCAACACTGATGCATAAAACACTCAACGTGCTATAGATGATCATTGTCGTTATTTAGTGCTATTCTACTCAGGCAGAACTGCTGGAGTGAATCAGTGCTTCTTGATCCTAACTGTGCATCACTGCATTGTCTCCTAAACTATATCTTCACAGTGATCCGAGCTCCTGCAGTCTGCCATCCCAAGTCTTCATATCTGATAAAGGTCAGGCCCCATGGTATGAAATCTCCATGCCAGACCTAACCTCTTCCATCCTCCTCTTCACACATCCCCCAGTCCACTCATTTCTGCTCCTCTGATCCCTTACTTGGTAACTAGAAATATAGAAATATCATCCAATCCCTCAACTGTTGGATATTCTATCGTCTGAATATGCTTCAGAATTCATCTCCTTTTCACCAGTACTCTTATCAACTTCTCTCGGGGCCAACACAATTGACCTCTCTGCCATAAGTCCCCTTCTTTCTTTTTTCTCATCTGGACTTCATACAGCTTCAAAAACTGTTTTAGTGAAATTTTGACTTAATCTCCTCCCATTTTTGAAATCCTTGACTGATTCCCCAATCCCAGGCATGGCGTTAGGAATACACAGAACAAATTTGCATGGAATACTTGCACAGAGGCCATGCTAATCTTCATATCATTCCAATTTTAGTATAGAAAAATATGCAATATTGCAATCATTGTTAAATTCTTATCATATTCTTTTGAAAGCTTATATTGTTATTGTTTTGGATTTTTTATTTTTCTTGTAGTTGTTATTTGTATGTCTCTTGTTTCTTTGTTTTTCTTTTCTGTGTTTTTTTTCTTTAAAATAAAAGTGAAGTAACAGAAAAGAAAAAAATACATAGCAAATTGCTTAGTATCTTACACAGAGCCCTCCACACCTTGTATCCACTAACAAAACATCTAGTACACAAAAGTATCTATCAATCTAAAGCATTGTTTTACCCAAAAAAGAAAACCTGTTACTTTTTCTCCTGCAGTGCTTGGAATCAAACTCAGAGCATGCTAAGCAAGCACTCTGCCACTGAGCCACAGTTCCTAGCAGTCCCTAGCCTTTCTTAATGGAAGATGAATCCAGTATGAAGATTAAAGCTGTTCCCAACACCAAAAGTATTCAAAACTCACAACCGAGCTGGACCTAATTAACATCTAATGAGATGTAGTAGAAACCAGTGTAGATTTGGATTCCCACAGCAGGAGAATTGTGCACAGAGAACCTCAGAACCTGGAGCAAATCCAAGAGAGAAAGCTTCACAGCTCCCTCCAGCGCTCTGGACAGGAGGACACCTCAGAAGTAGATGGACAACTCATTGGGCTCTCTAGGGTGCATCCCTTAAAGATAAAGCTCAAACCCCTGTGGTCCTAATTTTGCCTTTGCCAAACAACCACTTTCATTTGGGTCCTTGGATTCCATAGTGTCTTTATACAAATGACTGCTTTATCCTTCAAATATATAGATTGATTTAAAAAAAAAACACTCTTCCTTTCCAATTTTACAGAAAAAATCTGTTACTATGGTGAACATGTAGCATTCAGCAAATAGCACTTCTGACCATTGCCCTTGCGGTATTGAAATACATGTCTGGCTAACATAAATGTGCTGTTCTCAGTTCTAGATGCATGTAAGTATCATCTAGAGAAGGTTTAATACATACCTGCCTAGAACACACCCAGGCCAAATAAACCTGAGCATGGGACTCAGGTTTCCGCATATTTTAAAAGTTCCTTGTTGATTCTAATATACAGAGAAACACCGATACAGTTCTTTTCTAAGCCTGATAGGTTTTAGAAGATCAAACTAGCACTATTTTATGGCTGCACCTATCTGTGCTCCAAAAGAATACCTTCAGACAAGCTTGAGGTGTAGTTTGTATTACCGCCATTATGAAAGAAACTTACTGTAGAAAGATCATACTGTGTGTTAACATATCCTTTATCTCCAGCTTCTAGATTTTGTTCAATATTTTGCTGTTAAAACTTGTTTTTTCACTTATTATGTTCTTTCTCACCTCTTATCTTTCCCCCAATTTCCCCTGGTTATTGCAAAGTTTTTTGTTTTGTTTTGTTTTGTTTTGTTTTGTTTTGTTTTGCATTCGTGTAATCTTTCGTATATTTCAAACTCTCCTATTTGCCAGACTGCCTACTTCATCCTGCTATGGAAAATCTTTTGTTTTTTCTTCCTCTGTTATCAACAGTTGTTACTCATTAAATAGCACAATCTGGCTCTTCTAAGAGGATCATCTGAAGATAAACTGGACCTCTGTGCTCTCCCCTCCATTTGCAAATATCAGTTAGTACCACTGACCCTCAGACCACACCTCTAGAGAAAGAAACTTATACAGAAGACTGAAGGACAACTTCAAGCAGTACAGTGATTATCACCAGTTCTCTGTGGAATGCCCTTTGATTTTCTGTGACTTAACATGGGCACATGACAAAATGGGCTGAGTTTATAGGCAGTACATCGCTATCTTTGGATGAAAGGAAAATCCCTAGATTTCTTTTCCTTTAACTTGTATATTTGTACACACAGATAGTTAATATACACAGGTGAAGAATGCCGTGTTTAGAAATGTGTCAATCTTGAACAATGATGCAAGTAATTTTTCCTGTTGATTCATGCATTTGATGTTCATATACATTCTTTTGCACCACAGCCATAAATAGATGTGCAGATGGGTGCACTGTTTTCCTATTGCTACCATAGCAAATTATCACAAATATAGTGCCTCAAAATCATAAAAATGTGTTTGTTTTACAGTTCTGGAAGTCAGAAATCTAAGGTGAAGGTGCTGACAGGGGAGCTTATCTTCTGGACACCTGGGGGAGATTCCAAATTCTAACATCTGCAGCTTCTACAGCTGCTCTCGTTTTTTGACTTGGGGATGAACATTGCATTCCTTCTTCTCCTATGCTTCCATTTTTGCATCTCTTTCTCTGCCACCTGATCCTTTATAAAAAGTTTTGTGATTACATTGGGTCCACCCTGATAATTCAGGGCAATCACCCCACCTCTAAATCTGTCATTTAATCACATCAAAAAAGTCTCTTTTGCCAAGAAACGCAACATACTATCAGGTCTTGAAGCTGGGATGTAGATATCTTGAGGAGCCCTCCATTCATTGTACATCATGAAGAAATGAAGTTTTTTCTATATCTCAGTGTTTTAGGGGTTTAATCATATTTTCTCTGCAATGCACTGTTCCTTTAGGGACATAAATTTGTTCAATATGGCATAATTTTAAGAACAATAAAGATGTATTTATATATCTACTTCTACCTAGCTTGTTCTACTGATGATCAGTATCTAAAACTGTATGGCCAAAGAAGCATCCCATTGAGAAGACAGTGTACTGAGTGCAGTCAGATATATCACAGCTGACAAACGAAAAAGTGTTGTATCCTGAAACTAAAAGTTTCTTCTTCAAATTACTGCTCTGAGACTTGAAAGCATTTGGCTGGTTTCCTGAACATTCTTATGCTGAAAGAATTTATTTCTATCAGAGGTTAAACTATTATTTTAGCCGCATGCATGTTACAACTCTAGAAGTTATTCACTTGAAATTATTGACTTGAAACCATCTCTTATGGTTTAGAATTTATCCTTATATAAAGAAGGCTATAAAAGGAGCAATATATTTCAGGCTAGTCAATATAAACTTCGAAGACATCTATTTTTCAGTGGAAAAGGCAGTAATAAGAACACATATAAATATTACAAGGGCACTTCAAAATTGCTCAAGAAAACTCCAAGTTCCACTTTAAATTTTGCACTACAAAAGCAGTACAATATCAATTATCTCTGACATGTGGAATGTTCTGCAGTGGGTGCTAGGTGTTTGTGGGGAATAATATTTTTGTTATTGTTGTTACCTTTTCCATAGCACTGCCCTGCTTTCTAGGAAATGAACAAATTGAAATAGTGCCAATGCTTTGCAAAATACTTGGATATGTTAATGGACTACTTTGATCCAAAGACTTTTCAGCTTTCTACCAAGATGATTCTGTAATAACTACAGTAGTAGAATTTATAAACCATGTCTTGGTTATCTTTACCCAGATCCCAGTGAGATATGCAAGAGAAACTAAAATTGGTGCTTCTCAGGATGCATGTGATAAAGGATCCATCAAAACAGAGGGTGGACAAAGACACCATTGTCAAGAGCAGCAGGACTAGACCAAGTAGTCTCAGTGCTAAAGTGTGAATGAGGATTTCACAGACTTCCAAAGTAGCACGAGTAATGTGGAGTCACCATTATTAATAATCAATAACTGTCCCAGGGGATATTGATACCAGCAGTGTCATCAGAATTGTTCTTTGCAGAGCCTATTGGCACTGAGTTTTAAATCTGCCTTCTGCAGATCCATTCTTTCCCCAAGAATTGCATTTAAAAGAATGAGTTTAAAAGAATGCAATAATTATTTTCTAGTCAGTGAAACAAGCAAAGTCATATGGTATTTTCCTGCTCAGTAGCATAATAGAGAGAAAACTTTAAAGTAGATACAAGGCACCCTTCCTTTGTTGATTTGGGAATTTTCATACCTAAGTAGGTATCATTTGCATCTTTTGGTATTATTCTTCTTGTGTTCTTATATTTGATTCTCCTATAATACACAGTAAAATTTACTATGAATGGGGATCATTGGAGTCAGGAGCAAAAAACAAACTTTTTGTTGCAAATCTTTGTTTTTTTATTCTAACCTAACCCATTTACGTCAGATCTAACGAGTTCTTCTCCCTTTATGGAAGAGGAAATCATTCTTCTTGTTCCAGATGTGATTATTTTTTGTAGTATCTTTATTCTATAAAGAATTGGGAGAGCCTACAAAGAATAACTTGACATCAAGTGATAAATATCTTTAAAAGGAATGTGGGGTTGGTACAAAGGGAGAAGTGACACTAGAAACCCAAAGCTAGTCAACATTAGTTCACACAGCAGACACACCCCATGTCCCTCAGCAGTTGGTCATGGAGAACCCATCAGTGTGACCCTAACCTTTGTGGCAATCAAAGCAGAGTTGTAAACAAGATCCCTCACAGGACTCCCGGTACATATGGAACAGAAAAATGTCCACGTGCAGAAGAAAAAGCTTGCTCCAGCACCGACGATCATGCCACTCACATTTCAGGGACAGCAAAGCCATCAATTTCTCACTTTGCCCGCTAGCACCCACACAGGAACCCAAAGAAACACAGAAGGTCAGGAAATATATTTCATCCTGTGCCCTCCAAATTGGAAAATTGATGATCACTACAAATGATATCCACACAAGGGATCTTCCAAAATCAGTAATAGATACAAAGCACCATTCCTATTTTAAATACATAATGCTACTGAAAAAGCTCTGCTTTTCACTAACAATCTAAATCTATGAGAAGATATCAAAAATTATTTGGCAATACTAATCCTTTTAGGAAACCAGCATTGTTAGAAGAACATATTAGTGAAAGCAATTAAATGGAATATGCTGTCTATAAGAAGTGTATTGATAGCCGCTTTTATTACACAATAGTGCATGTCATATAGGGTGTTTTGTGCCATCCAAAGTGATTTAGACAGTACCGGAAGCAGTTCTGGGCAGTGCTGGCCAGGTGTACACATTGCCCATGTCACCACTGCTCGGTCAGTTCCATGCACAAACACAGCAATGAAATTCAAAGAGGGAAGTTTAGGAAAGAGTCAGCTTTGCAAAGAACTATTAGAAAACCCTCCATATCATGACTGTAATTTTTTTTATTTTTAGAACTGACATTTATTCTGGTGTGACATTTTCTTAATCCCTTAATGACTTTTAGTTGAAATATCAACACTCAGAGAAAATCATAATGCAAATGAGTACATTCATTTACAGAGTATGCTGCTGTCAGAAGACAGGGCTGTGGGTCCCACCCAGCTTACAGAGCACGGTAAGGACAATTTTAAAAGCATCACCTTTTGTGCTGCTGGTTTTGTAGTTCTAGTCTAGAAATCTTTCATTCACCTGGTCCTAGGGTGTCCACAAGGTTGACAGTAAAATGATCTGGGAATTATGAAAATAATAATAAAAATAATGAATTAAAAATGACTGCTTTTCAAAAGTGCTCATGCTCTCAACAAGGAATCCAAAGTTTCCATAAAGAAATTTTAAAAGAAAACCATCCATGTGAAAGCTGTAATCTCAGGTGCTTTTGTATTTTGCTTTTAATTGCAGAAACACTATTTTAAACCTTAGTGTCTGTCTCTATAGCTTAACATAAAACTTAAGTGGGTCCTTTCCAAAGGGTAGTTGCCTAGCCTGCAATCACACTTGCTAATGACCAAAATGAAAACGATTCTTGGATGACCCTGGCTGACCAGCTTGCATGGGTGAATGATATACAACCAGCTAACAAGACCTTACCAAGCATGACTTTAAATGTTATTGATGGTCCTAAAGCAAGTCTACCTTTTAAAAATCTTTTTGTGTTCCTGGTCTCCTTGTAATCATAGGAGTAACTTGCATGCTATTGGCTCATGATTCATGCTGAGAGTTTTTTATCATTTGTCTTCCTCTCAAGACAGGACAATTTCACTAAATATTCCTCGGGTTTCCATGCGAGCAGAGATGATGTTAAGTTTTGATTAGTGTTCATGCTTCCTTATGTGTTGTTACTGAGTACCCTCTTCATTCCTTATTTGTTGTCATGTAAAATCTTTCTAGTTTGCATATTTTAGGTTCTGTCTAGGACTGCTGATAACATTCTGTTGTCATTAACCCAGATATTTCAATCCATTTCTTCAGTCTGAGTTTCAAAAGTCTCTGTTCTGTAGCTCATACACAGAAATTCTCAACTATTACAGGTTCCCAATTCAGACATTTCAGTTCAGAATGTCTTTGCAATTAAGCCTCCGAACACCTGATATGAAAACTCCCAAAAGGGATTCTAACTTATACCTAGAATTGACCACAATTGTGAGAAAACTGCTTTAGAAATTCAAAGTCTTCATCATTCACTTACATACAAAGGCCAAAAGGCAGGGGTCAAGTAGTCTCTTTGGTGAGCTGCCACTAGAAAGCTGATACTCTTATTTAGAAGATGTAGAGAACCTTTTGCAACTTCTTTCTGCTCTGTTGATACCATTTACAGGAGTCAGAAATAAGATCACAGTTTAACAAATGATCTCTATCTAATACTCACGCTCTTTCTAGTCATCTTCATCTTCTCTTCTCTCTTACAAAATAAAGATAATACACACAATCACAAAATCTTTGGACCTCTCAGTATCACAACTGAGGTAACTTGCAATCAGAATAGCTTGTGAAACAGGTATAAGAATAGTCTAGAGAGATCTGGCCATGGCCATGGCAGAACCCAGGAGCCTACACAAAGAAGCAACTCATCCACCCTCTTGATAAGGGCCTTCCTCCAGCGTGATCCAGGAGGAGACTCAGTAGTGTCCCTTGAGCCTACTGGTGCGCGGCGGGGCTTGGGATCAAACATCTCCAAGCCCCTGCCCCCATTAGCAACTGGGGACAGAGGTCTGAGCATCTCTTGGCAGGATGACTGTATGCAACATAGCAAATATGAGGGGGTCTCTTCCATCTTCTCTTTGGAAGCAAGTGTTGTTTTCAGTTTTGTTTCATTATGACTATTTGCTTTACTCTATTCAGTATCCTCTTTTGATTGATTTTATAATATTCTGTCTTTGGTTTGATTTTGCTATACTTAATTAACTAGACAACTATTGTGAAGATAATGAGATATACTATGGTATCTATTACTGTTATCCCAGTAATCTGCTGTGAAGTTCTGTACCAAATTCACTGCACTGTCTCAACTGGCTTTGTTCTGTCTGATTCTGTTGTATTTCTACTACCTTCAAAATTAAAAAAAAAAAAGAATAGTCTGTATACTTCCTTTTAAACTCATCTTTCTTCCTCTACTCTTTTTATGGGATAAGACAGGTAACAAGTACAGAAAAATTTCAGGTCTCAGAGATATGCTTACTAATAAATCCTCATTTAAATATACCTACATATTAGCCATGCTATTTCAGCATTTAATGAGTTCTGCTCTGAGGGAGACATCATGCTAAGTTCCAAGACTAAGAAATAATAAGATGTATTTCTAAACAGAATTGTTCAGAAACCTAAGCAAAGAGAAAGACAACTGCTTTTATGGACAATTATAAATATAAAATGTGTTGACTATACACTATTTTTAAATTTGATCATTAGGTGGATTACAAAGTGGAATGGAGGTCAATGGACTTGCTCCACACCAACCATTAATTGGCCTCAATTCTCTGATCTGTTGGGTCTGTAGGTTTCTAAAAGCCCTTCTGGTTCTATCTTCCCAAGCTTCTGCAGTGACCTTACTATAGTAATGATTGATTATTGTAATTCTGATTCTTTCCATTTTATTTCTCTTTTACAGATTTTGTTCATGGGCATGATGACTGAATACTACCACTACTTTTTCACAACTTTGGTAAGCATGTCTGAGTAGAATTGTATTCCACAGGATAGGAAATGTCTCCAGAGAAGATTTCAAAGCCAGCAGGATATTATCACAGAGATTTGCATAACTTTCATAAGAATCTTTTAAACTCAGCAATGCTGAACAGCAACTCTCCCTCCCTATCTCCCTCTCTCTCTCCCTCTCTCTCTTTTTCTCTCTCTTTCCCTCTCTCCCTCCCTCTTTCTTTTTTCCTACTAGCATCAATATGTATACATCCAGAGATGGTTGGGATCCCATTAAACTGCAATTATCAAAGCACAAACTATTCATACACAAGATCATCTACAAAGTCTATAACCATTAGAAAGTGTATTGAAGTGTGCCTTGGCATTCTTGGATCTGATACAGCTTTCCTTCCTATGGCCAGGGACAGCTGGGTTCACCCAGGAGTCACCTGACTGGTGCTTGGAATGTGTTAAGAACAGAATTATGGTAGACACTCTGCACATCAAATATTTTGCACCATTAAGAAAAAAATATGGTTCTAAACTCACAAAATACAAAAGCAACTCTGATGACTTAAATTCCGATTATCAAATCAAGAGAGAATTACATAGGGCATTAATAAACCAAAACTATGTAATAGCTGTCACCCAGGCATTTTCACAAATAATACATTGCCCATTCCCCCCAACACTCACACATTCCATCTTTGCATGAGAAGAAAACTCAGAGTTGGCCTCTTTCTCTAATCTATAAGAGCATTTCAAGTAAGTTCTACCCAAATTCTTGGAGAATTCAATAAATGCACTGTTTTAGTGAATAAAATTGACAAGCTAAGCTGGTGAGTGAGGAATCAAGGGATTTGTAACAAGGACCAAAGATCTACGACACTCTTACTACTCACAAAGGTAGTAAGTTCCATTTCTGATTCCAGTGACCCTGAGAGCATGAATGGGTTGGGGGGGCACCATGAATTGAGGGTGGATATCACAATAATAGTAAATTGGGGTACAAGGTGGAATTTCCCAAACTAAGGTTTCCGTGTTCCTCTGTCTGTCTTCCTGCTGTACTTGCGCTTCCTGTTTCACAGCAGCTGAAGGAGCTATTTTCATTCTTTTCTTTTATTCTCTATTTTTTGTAAAAAAAAAATCATTTTCCTTTCCTTCCTTCCCTCCATATCTTGCTCCTCTTCCCATCTGAAAACAGTTCCCCTTTTAGAAAAGAAGAAAGAGAAAAGAAAAAAGATATAAATTTGTGAACCAACCCCGCACAATAAATGTCATCACTATGTATTAGAAACGTACTAATAGAAAAATGTTATAAATTTCTTAAATAATTATTTGACAGAAGAAGAAAAAAAGAATAGTCGAGAGAGAACTTGGGGGCTATTAAGTGTCTCGCTCTGCTTCCAAACGTGGCTCTTCCTTCACACCATGAACACCAGGACATTACTTAGGTGATATGGCCATTGGTCCCCCAACTGTCTACCAACCCCACCTGTGCCCACTTAGAAGAGGTGGTTTTGAAACAGTTTGAGAAAAACCATGAAGAGTAGAACCTATAAATGCTGTCAAAAGATGCTCTTGGGGACTAATAAACTGCACACTTGTTATTCTTATCCACTTGCTCTTCTCTCTTGCTTTTCTCACCCTAGTATGTCACTAATCAGACCCTAAATTGCCCATATCCTGCTCTACATTGAAATTTCAAATTTGAGGACAATTGCACTTTTTACATGATTAATATATTCATTTTAGGATGTTAAATTTACATATTATGGGATTATATATGTATACTGGATGTTCTGCGAAGTATCTATATAGTTTGAGTAAATTTAACTCTTTATTTAGAGCAAAAGTTGCTCGAAAGTTATTAGATTAATGATGATGGAATTATTTTTCCTTGGGTCTTATTCTTTAAATTTCCTTTAGGTATTTTCCTACAGTTATACCCACCTTCTTTCCTATATCACTTTTATACTGTTACCATTCTTGTGTCTAAGTAAAAACTGATTTTTTAAAATAACTAGTTAGTTAGTACAAAAGAAAGTATATGTACCTCTTTAAAAGGCTGTAAGAACAGCTTTTCTGATATTGAACTAAAAAAAACACAGCTCTTTCTGTGGTTTTACCACATAGTCCAAAAGTTATGTAGGTTGAGGGAAGCAATGTAGGATATTGTGAATTCATTTACTGACTTTGTGTTTTCATCCAGGCTTATCTGTCATAAGAAACTCTGGGATAGGTTAAATTTTCTCTCCCTGAAATATCGTCTGAAAGAGAATGAGTTTGACTGCTAAGATGTTCTCAGGCCCACATGATCATTTGACCTAGTATATCCCCTGAATTCTGAACACATGCCTAGTGAACATTTCTTATGTCTTCATTGTAAGGAAAATGAGTTATTTTCAAAAAACAAAAAGCAAAAGGGACAATACTGGTTTCTGTCAGGAGTGCCCCTCCTGTACAAATGCAATTACAGATTTCACCTCCATAGTAAAACCGAGAAGCATTGAGATGATATGGAGAGGGAAGACACTGCAAATGACCTATGCTTTATTCTTGGCCTTGGCATTTCACCACAAAGGACTTTACTTTTGTCATCTGTAAAGTAAAAGCATTGAATCAAATGTATGTAACGATTCCTTCCAACTCCCCAAAGACTATCCTAGGAAAAGAATCATTACCTCACAGAAGGTCATCTCTTATACCCACAGGTTTACTAATTATTGGCAGCCAACTTCCTCTTCTTCTTGATTTACCCAAACTAATAGTTTTACAAAGAAATGAAAATCATTTACTGACTTAGTTTCTCAGGTAGCAATGGGAATGAAAAACAACTAGAAATGTTTTTATAGGCATAGTGTATTTTCTTTTGCATGCAAAAGGCTGAAATGCTAAGCTGTATCTATTTCTATCATTTGTAATACTTCACAGGACTTATTTGCTCTAGACCTGGAACTCTATAGGTACAGTGGAGTGAACATGACAGGGTTCCGGCTGCTTAACATTGACAACCCTCATGTGTCATCCATCATTGAGAAGTGGTCCATGGAGAGGCTGCAGGCCCCGCCCAGGCCGGAGACTGGTCTTTTGGACGGCATGATGACAGTAAGTAGCTTTAAAATAAAATCGTTTGACCTAAAGTGTGAATGCCCCAGAGAGTCTTGGTTAAGTATCTCCTAAGTTCTCTAAGCTGTGAGGAAATGGTAAGTTAACATGCGTCATGATTTGTAAAAGAGAAAAAGGAATAAGCTTGATCAGTCTTTTCAAAGACAATACCTGGTTACTGTCAAAGGTTGTAATTGTTAGTCTTTTGATTGTGCTTATGGAAGATAAAGAAAGGGGCAATGTAGCCACAGCCACCAGTCATCCAAGAGAAAGCGTGAGTGGAGCAGGGGTAAGGAGGAAGAATTTTACCCTTGGGAGTGGGGCTTCGGGGAGGGACAGGAAAAGGAGCGAACAGCTTGCCCATGCAAATCATGCAGAACTAGTTTGCTTCCCTCGATGCTGCCACACCTCACAAGTGGAGCACACAGATGTGGGAAAATGCCAGATTTCCACCCAGTCCACACGTTCACATTCTTCCTGTCCCCGACTCGCACAGGCACCCCCTCTTCAGACACTGACAGTGCTTAACACCAGCCATATGCCGCTCTGGAAGGTCTGTCTCCTTGCAAGTCAGAGGTACTCTATCGAACAGAGAAATTGCAGGCTGCATCATCAGAGGACTCCTCACCAGCATCATTTGTCTCTTGCTGTCAAATGTACCTAGTCTTGCTTTATTTCTCTAATGAAGCTTCTTGGGTGATAGTGACAATAGCAGGAAATAATAAAAAAGATGTTCTCTGTGTAAGAACAGTAGCATCTAAGGGGAAAGATATTGGGAGAGCAAGCAGCTAATAGCACTTTAAATTGGCATAGTATTTCATTCTCTGCTCCTATCATCCAGGGAAGCACTCTTGCTTTTAAGATGCAATTTACCGATAACTGAAAGGCATCCTCTTACTAAAAACCAAACGTGGGATGTATTTTTCCCCCTTTTCCTTGTAAGGCACAAATGAAAAGAGAAACTAAGTGAGTGAGTTGAGCTTTCTAGATGAGTCTGTGTTCAGGTTCCTGACTGTTTTGCAAACCTGAGACTGTTTCAACTCTTAAAATACACAGTAATCTGAGAGACAATGATGGACGGCATTTTGGTTCAGATGGGCGTTGGGTGATTTAAGCATTGCTTTGGATAAGGTCAAGCAGAGAATATCAAGGCAAACACAAGACCCTTGAAAACAAGGGCAAAACCAAAGAGAAAGAGAAGGAGAGGCACTATGTCAGTTTCTCTCACATACTACTTGGATTTGTAATTCTGTGAAATTAAAATATGGTTCAAAATCCTCTGACTACCCTGCTTTCCCTCAGTATTTCCACCACAAGCCAAGCTTTCAAGTAATTTTCACTTGCATTTGGTATGTATACCAAAGGAGTTACAGTTTGAAGCTATTTTAGTACACTGGATTTGTGCCAAATGTTAAATATCCATCACACCTTGGCTTAATTTATTATATATATGCATGTTCCATTACACCGAGCTGGTTGAATAGTTTACACACATTGGGTGAGATCAGGAAGACCACAGAGCAAAGGAGACAGGGCAGTGCAAATCACATAGACTCAGGTTAGCCATAAGGAACACTGCTGACCCAGGGCACAGTAATTGTCCTGGGCTAGTGGTAGACCTGAGTCCCCTGAGACAGACAAAACCCTGTTTTGCATAGTCATATGGCCTAAGAGAAGGGATTCAAGGCTGTGTTCTTATTGGTATCACTGCTATGATTATGAGCTATAAAAAAGAAAAGTGATAATTTACTAGCAGAATAACGCTGTTCACCAGATTGATAGAATGACTGTGACTCTAAAAGTGATAGAATGACTGTGGTAGTTTATGATAACATTAGTCCAAAAAACATGTGACAGAACCTTGCATCTACTTACAATTGGATCCAACAGTGATTCAGAAATAGCTTTGAAACTGATTATGGAAAGCATAGTACTGAATATTCTTCCTCCAAAGACTGCATTCACTGTCTGCTTTTCTTTCTGTTTCTCATGGATATGGTTGAGTTAAGGATAGGGAATCTGAGTTGTAGAGAAAATGACAGGGCATGTATAAGAACGTCTGATGGACCAATCATTGAGCTAAGTCCAGGCCAGAGCTAAGAAATATTTGCTCTTAACTTACATTGCTGCTGCATAGAAACTGCTGCTTTCACTTCACCAGAGGCTTCCTATGAGCCATTAATCATGGTGGCCTCCTCTCTGCTGTTCTGTCGGCCCTTACCTGTTTTACTTTCCTTAAAAGCCCTTAAGACCTCATGTACTATTATTTGTTTTGTTGGTTCGGTGCCTTCCCCTACCAGAATATAAACTCTATGGAAAGCAAGTACTTTGTCCTTTTGTGCACTACTCCATCCTAGCACTAGAAAAGCCTGGCACAAAATGGCCTTAAGATAAATATGCTGTTAATAACAGCACAATGCATTAAGTACACACAAATTAAGCTTCCACTGAGAGACAAAATATTAGATAAAAAATTTCGATGACCTGAAATAAGCATGGAAGTCCCAAAAAGTCCCAATAAATAAAAAATATGCATGATTAACAAAGATGGGAGTTATTCTAAAGTGATGTTTATTTTTAAAATTTGTCACCATCTAACCAGTTTTAATGCCGTTACTACTATTATAAACAATGGCTTACTATAAGAGAATTGCATTCCCTGAAATAATATATAGCCCACTATCTTCCAAGGTAAAATTGCCTGTAGCTCTTTATCGTCATATTTTTGTGTGTGTCACCTATATTTATAGATGTCTACATATGCATATAACAGAGAAAGTTTAAAAATAATATAGCAAAAACCTATGTCTTGGCTTCTCTCCTACATATCTGCTTTCCCCTTTAGTACTTTAACACTTAAAAATATCTTAGAATTTCACACACAAAATATTCTCAAAGAATATTGCTATATATGTCAAAACACATTCAAATACGAAAATAAAAGTCAGTCATTACAAAAGTTAAAAAAGTCTTCACTCTAAATTTAGTTGAAGAAAAGTATATTAACTTTAAAAAT
This sequence comes from Dolichotis patagonum, assembly GCA_004027295.1. Taxonomy (NCBI): domain Eukaryota; kingdom Metazoa; phylum Chordata; class Mammalia; order Rodentia; family Caviidae; genus Dolichotis; species Dolichotis patagonum. The sequence continues at coordinate 53,989 of PVJX010005916.1, read as the reverse complement.
AGAGCTAAAATTGAGTTAAGGAAACTTACTGAATCTACAGAGTTCAAAAACATTAAAATTCACTATTAAAAATATCTTATGATTATAGAAGAGGTATTTTATTAATTCAAGTGCCAATTAATGCATCAGAATTTTGGAGCAACTGTTATAAATCCTATTTCATTTCTCTTCGTTACATTTAAGTTTTCCCAAGCACTTAGGCTAATTCAGTCTATCAGCATTTGGATAGACAGGGGTAATGGAGTGGCTCATTCTCAGATGGATTCTTCTCTGGAGGTGGATCAGAATTGTCTATAATACAGTACTACATAGGGGCCACAGAAGTAGCAGACCATTGATCTGTCATGTACCTTCCCAGTCACTTCAGTGCGTTCTCAGTGTGATGTTGTCAGTAGATTTGACCTGCGCTCTAATGTGTAACATTCCTTATAATAATGGTTCTCAAGGAGAACATCTGTGGAAAACCTCCTTGAATTTCCACTGCTGCTCTGTGATAAAAGGCCATAGGCAACTGGATTAATAGAAAAAACAAGGTCCTTCCAGATCCTGGCTGTGTCTACTGACAAAGTGACCTCAGCAAGTTCCCTGACCTATCTGAACCTGTTTGCTGCTCTATGAATCTGTGTAGTATTATCATTTCACTGATTAAATCAGAAAACACAGGCAAAGCTTTAGGGCATAGAAATGAATTTACTTTGTGATGCAGGCTGTTTTGCCAATTTGTAGTTTATTAAAGAGAAAGGACATTCTGAAATAAGGAGTTTCTTGTATTGTACCAGTCTCTCAATCTGGCCCTTTACCTGGCACCTGTGTGACCTTACATGACCTGTGGACCTATGCAAGTGTGTTTTCTTGCTCTGTGTAAAATCACCCCTCCCTTACCTTTCACCATTTCTTTAAAAAGCCAGTAACTATTCATTGAGACTCAAGTGATGCCAGCCTCTCTCCCAAGCCTCGATGGGCCTGCTGAGGTTGTTGTCCTAACCACTAAATTGCTAGATTGTGAGTGTGCGCTGGTCTCTTTGCCACCTCCCCAAACCCATTTCTGGGTCCCTCTCACTTGTGGGTGTCTCCTCCCTACCTCCCAGGTGCTGAGGTGCTGAGGAAGAGCAGTGCCTCCTCCACTACTTTGGCTTCCTGGGCAGCATTCATTGTCACTCACCTGTGCTCCACAGCAGGGCTCTCACAGGCTAAGTGCTGTCCTTAGCACCCGCTACCAATATCCTCTCTGCTTCTCTGAAACAAGCCTCAGAAAAGAGGAAAACTAACTAATCCATATTAAATGGAAAATTCTCATTTGCTCTTTAGAGTGAGTTAGTTTGGATTTTAAGAGGAAACTATTAGTAACAAGCTAGAAAAGCAGTCCAGGAAATCAGGGGGAAAGAGTATTATTTGGGACTATTTCTCTAAGAAAATTGCTTTGTCCATCACTATCAGGTTAGTAAATGTTTTCAAATTTGTAGAGAAACTGAGAATCCTACGCAAATTACGCATTTGCGCTCCAAACACTAGTTCCTCTGCAGCACCTCAGTTCCCTCCAGTTTTTTCCAGCAGTTTGTTTCATAACAACGGTTACAAATAAGGAAGATGGTGAAGTACAGAGACACTGGAGCCGTGTAGACCTTGTTGCTAAGGCGAGGTGGCATCTCATTGGTTCGTGTTGGGATTCCCCAAGCCAATCCTTGAATTTGGTGATTTGCTCAAGAGACTGACGGGACTCAGAAAAGTTGTTCTCCTCACAGTGACAGTTTATTACAGTAACAAATAACGAGTAAAATCAACCCATGAAAAACAACACAAAGGGAAGCATCCAGAGTGGAAGAAACTAGGCATGAATTTCCATTTGGTATTTTCCCCCGGGGATGTTACATATAAAGTGCTTAATTCTCAGCAATGAAGTGAGAAAGCAATGTTCAGGGGAGATAGAGGCCAGTTCCTTGGGACAGCACACAAGCATAACGGAACCAAGTTAGTCTCCAAGCCTTCCAGAGGTCAAGATGATACAACATGGTGCAGTGCTTTGGCCAACACAGTCATATCGTTAGCGTGAATTGTCTGGTAGGTCCAAGACCACAAGAATACGAAGACGCTGTTGTCAGACTATACAGATCCAGAGATTAAATACTGTCTCCCAGGACCCAGTTAGGAGCCCATCCTTTCTTCGGAGTGTGTAACATTTGAGTGTGTCAAGCCCCCTGAGTTGACTCTTTACTACGCACTGTTGTAATAATCAAAATAATGTGCACTGGAGAGCAGCCAACTCTCAAGATGCTTTTTTCATGATCCAGATGGCCGTAAAAAGATTCTCTTAGGGACACTAAGCAATGTGATTTCATCCAGGATTTCAATGTATGTATATAAAATGTGAACATACACACATTTGGAAGAACAAAATTTAAAACCTCGGCCAATTTCTGTTACATTATCTATTTCCAAAAATGGAACAGAGATGCTGTTCAGTATGCAGCCCTCTAGGACATAACTGAAAGAAAGAAAGAAAAAAGGCAGCGGGCTCTTTTATTAGTGCTACAAAATGCAGTGAATGTTTCCCTATCTATGAAAATATTCTATGTTAAAGGGGAGCACGTTTTTAGAGTAAGTGGGTTTTTTCTGAAGATTTGGAAACCATTGATCAGATTTACAGTTTTGAAATATTTAGTTGTTCTTACTATTATGGATGCAGCCTAGAGAAAAAAAATTCCTCTTTCACCTCAGTGAATGAAAAATACAGATCACTGGAATTCCACTCTTTACACTCCTCCATCAAACCGGTCACCGGTGAACTCCGAATGCATTTGGGCCCCTTTATCCATGGGCTCGCACATGTGAATTCAGCCCATCGAGCATCAAACATGCTCAAGAAGAAAGATTACATTTGAATTGAACATGTATAGAATTTTTTCTTCATTATTCCCTATGCAAAACATTACAACAACTACTCACATAGCCTTTGGTGTTATAAATTAAATTATCTAGAGCTGATTTAAAGGATACAAAAAGAATGTGCATAGTTACATGCCCACACTGTGCCATTTTATGTTAGAGACTTGAGCAGCCTCAGATTTTGATACCTGAGGTATATCCTAGAACCTTTCCCATTAGATATCAAGAAAAGACTTCCACATACAAATTCATATGTAAAAACCTCAGTATATTTGACTGCCTAAAAGCCCCGGGTTATTATCATGATTACAGCAGTGAGCTCTGAAATCTTTGAGTTCACATCCTGAGTAGAAATTCTCATTCCTTTCTTTTACTGGTGACACAATTTTAACAAGTTATTCTGTCTCTCCAAGCCTCAGGTTTCTTGTCTGTAAAATGGGGACAAAACATATTTCAAATTTTAGTTTGACCCACATGAAACAGTGTTAGTGTGTAGTAAATTGTCAATGAATATGTTAATCATCATTGAGGTATTATCGTGACTACTAAGTCATCGGATAAGTACAGTAACATGACTTAAAGATAACACAGATTCATAGCTAAGAACATAGCCTCTAGTGCCAACTTCCAGAGTTTGAATGCTTTCCCACTATTAGACACATTATTTAATCGCTTACTCTTTTTCATAAAGGAGTAAACTTGAAGGTGAAAATTGAATGTTTTCAAAGATTGAGAGTAAGACTTGACATATAATAACTGTTTAGTAAATGTTAGCTACTACTTCTGATTGCATTTACAAAAAACCTCAATTGGCCAGTTATTTACTCTCTCCAAATTAAACCGAATTTGTCTAAAATAAAAGGTGAAGAACATCAGAGCTAGAATGAGAAAGGCACAGTTTTAAAACCTTGCTATGTACCTGATTAGTAGAACAGGTTATCCCAGACACTTAATTTCCATAAATCTTAGTTTTCTCCTCTACAGGATGGATTATACGATTTTGAAGCAAAGTTATAAAAACATTTCCAGGCTTTAGCAATCACTATCAGCACCACCTCCAGTCTAACTTCTGTATGTCCATTACAAGAGTGAAATTATTCATCCCGAAACCTTGGAACTATGCAGTTCTCCAGAAAAATACACTTAATTTTAAGGCATGAAGTAATATTAATTCATTCCATAAATGTTCCTTCAAACAACTTTTGTGCACCAAGCACTATGGAAGGCATCAAGGGTTAAATTCAAGTAGTTTTTGCCTTCACGATAGTCATATTTTTGTCAGTAAACAAATACAAAAACAAATGACTATAAATATATGCAAAATGCAATGATAGAGGTTGTACAAAATTAAAAGCATTCAAATCATATAAGTATTCCCTGGCTTCAAATACTAGTACAATGCAGAATGTAGTAACTCCTATGCTGTCTTTCTCCCTCCATCAAGATATAATCAATGCATAGTAAATAATGAATGGCCAAACTAAATGCAGAAAATCTATATGATAAATTGTTATTGTGTAATTTAGATTCTACGTTTAACTCTAGAAATTATCACTTATACACTATGATCCTCCATGAATCAATATCTTGCATAGAGGTCTATTTTTTCACGTTAGAAGTAGCTTTATCTCTCAGTTCTGCTTATTTTGAAGAGTTATGGAAATTTCAAGTGAGCTAATGTATTAAAAGTTGCAATGAAAGCCCTCCAGTAAAATGTGAAGGTATTATAAGATTTATTCTCAAAGCAAGCCACAGGGCAGTATGTTTTAAAATTGCTCTAAGTATTATGTAAAATCTTGCAAATGAAAAGAATTTTATGAGGAAAGGGAAAAAGAGATGCCCATCCCCAAAGAAGACTGACTGCTTTTCATCTTTGTCATGGGCGGGTGCATTCTCATCCACAAATGTGGCGCCTCAAACCTGCCCTGGACCTTGATTTCATGATTATAGCCTTCAGTTGGGTAAGAGGAAATGACCAACACAAACACCCTGAACCGTAAAAAGCATCTTTTAGTTTTACTTCCAGGAGTTTCTTTTTACCAAGTATAAAACAGTAATTTAATAAATGTAGATAAATGATAAAAGACAAAATCTGATATGGAAATAGTGAGCTTGAGTAGCTTCTTGATCAGTGTAGTTAATCATAACACCACACTCAACAAGACACCCCCAAAATACTTGTTTCCTGAATCAAGTCTTCTATGGTTCATCTGGTTGCTTTTTTTAAGAACTCAAAATGAAACAGAGATATGATTTCAATTTACTCTGCAGCATAAGGTATTATTTTGGAGAAAAATAGTCACTGGGGAGTGAAAACTATCCAGCTGGAGGAAAAAATGGTCTTTGGAAGCAGAGATTGTGACCTTGCAGCTAAAGGAAAGTAAGCAAAGCCTGAAGATGTGGTGTGTGCTTTTTTCCGCAGACGGAAGCAGCTCTGATGTACGACGCTGTGTACATGGTGGCCATCGCTTCCCACCGGGCCTCACAGCTGACCGTCAGCTCCCTGCAGTGCCATCGACACAAGCCGTGGCGCCTTGGACCCCGATTTATGAACCTGATCAAAGAGGCAAGTGATGTTTCCTTGTAACCCAGTATTCCCTTCAGCTTAGCCTTCTTGTCTTGTGCTTCGCTGGGGCCCTTCCCACAGAGCTCCACTGGCGTGAAACCCCTAATGGAGGGGAAACCATTGCCAGTGAGTCCTCTCAGGTGTAAACTACCCGGATGTTTCCTACCGTGATGCTGAGTTCAAAGCTACCAGGTTACCACAGTCACTGTTCTTCATTTCCTCCATGACTCTAACTACTCTGCTCTTCCACGTAAGAGCTTCCGATGAGACTGTGAGTGTGTACTGTCCAGTGTACTCACGCGAGAGAAGGGCGAGACCATCACTGAAGGGTAACAGGAGGGATCCCAACTTGCAAGCTCATGATCCCTGTGGCCTCAAAGTGTTTGACTATCTGAGACCGAACAAAAGAACTCTGTATCTTAATGATATAATGATTATATTGTCACCGAATAACTGAGAAAAGTCTAGTCCCACTCAAAACCTGGTCTTCTAAAAGATCTCAAGAGTATAAGCTAGGAGAGTTCTTCCCTAATGTTCTGAGATCATGGATTCTCTTCATCTTCTTCCACTCTCTAAGGCGGTTTGACTTCCCTTTCTTTTCTGAGACCCCAAGAGTCTCTACATATATGTGCCTTTGGGATATATTTGTCCCCAACACGCCCCTCAGAATATTAACTTGGCAATAGAAAAATAAGACACATCAAAGCAACCAGACCTAAGTATGCATCATATTCTGTGAAGCTCTAGTATTTTCTCTGTGGGATGCAGAGATTTGCCTCTCAGTAAGGAGTATCTTCTTTCTTCTCCAAGCTGTAGGAGGATGGAGGGAGACAAATCTACAGATGAGCAGAACGGGAGAGAATATAGTACTTAAATAGAGGGCTCACTGTACCCTAGGAAAGGTGCTTACTTTGGGCTCTGTCTCTGTTGCTCTCTTCAGTTCCTACACAGTTTTTTCTGGGAATTTTCAATCTGGTTCCCCATTGAAGGCTGACTCCATAGCAGTAGGGCTCAGACTGGCAGGACAGATAAGGTCTAAGGCCCTAGGTTGCAGTCAGCTGGAACTAGGATGCTACTTAAGGAAGCACTGGAACTAGGATGCTACTTAAGGAAGCACTCACGCACAAGTGTGATCCTTCATGTGCACAAGGTTGAGGAGTTCGTCCTTAAATTTTGTTCCTCTCTTCCTCATCTTAACAGTGATTTTTTGGATTTAAATCCCAGATCGACTAAGGTTTGGGAACTGGATGATCCAGGCAAGTTACTTAACCTTTCTATCTTAGTTTCTTCCTCTATAAAATGGGACTAACACCATCTTTCTTCACAGTGTTATTGTGTGGATAAATAGTAAAGCTACTATTGTGATGCACACTACAGGTGGGTGGCAAGAACATGAAATATTAGCTATTCTCTTACCAAAGGAATTTAGTACTTATAATAGCCTAATTCCATTATCTGAGAATGGTGCCAGCAATTTCAAACTGGCAACAACAACAAAGAAATCACAAACAGGCATAAAATGAAATGCCCTTTGCTGATAGTTATAAATCTGACATACTGTGCCTGATAGAAAATGATCACATGGCCTCCTCCTCTCCCTGCTGTGATCATGGTTCTGTCCCCAGTCACTGTCCTGATTATCTTGATCTTTAACAAGAAAACAGCTGGTTCCCTTTTATCCTGTACTACTGCAAGGAGAAGCAGGAGTGACACAAAAGCTTAAGATCAAACATTAGAGCCTTTTGCCTTATATTTAAGTTGTATAAAAAAATGAAATTGCCAAGTCACATTTAGTTAGGTTTAAAGAAATAATGAGCTCCAAGACAAGAGACCACTTTGGAAGCAAGAATTTTATATTCATTCACTCCAAGGTGTAAATGTCCCCAAGGTGTAAATGTCCATCTCCACAGTGAGGGGTGAAAGAAGGATGTGGGGGAGAATTCACCAGAAATCCTCACCGTCTTGTCCTCCTCTTCTTTTGTCAGATGAGTTGCTGTGCCATATGCTACCTTTGGCAAGGCAGGGGTGCCCACAGAGAAGATGGGATGAGGGGAGGTTAGCCAGCCTGCCACAGCCTGCCGTGAGATTGGCACTGAGGGAATTCTGAGGTGAACCAAAACACGTAAAACAAAAATGCGCATATTTGTTTAAATGAGTATATAATAAAAAGTTGCAAGCATTGGGTTTTACTAGGAAACATGAAATAAGGCGCTTGTTCCTAAAACTTCCCTTGGTACTCTTTCTTGGTAATTTCACTTTCTTGAGGAGTTCCAAAAGTAGAATCAGAAATCATGCAAAGGAGCAAGTCGGCAGATTGGATTTACGGTGTGAAGATCACATTCGTCACAGGAGGGAAACTTTCCAAGCAGAGGTGGTTGCCTGTGCACCAAGCCCTGCACATTATTCCGAATCAGGAAACCTTTCTCGTGTGTATGGCAGCTTGACCACCATTCAGCGTTTGGGGCTGACTGGGAAGAGGGGAGGAATTAAAGAACATTTGCAACACGGTAGAATATTGTTTAATGTTAGCTTTCTGTGCATTTGTTAAACCAGTGCATGTTAGGAGATTAATAAACTCCAACTCAGTGAGAAGTGCTGGTCCTCGATTATATTAGTTATGCACATTCGTAAATGCTTATATACATATGCTAACACAATGGCAAGCACATTTTTTTTTGCAGTTTTTCAATGCCAAAGATACAACTGAGGACTTGGTCCATGCTAGCCAAGTATTCTTCTACTGAACTACATCTCCAGCCCCCTGTATAAGTAATCATTTGCCATCATAAATAACAGCCTCCCCCCAAAGGTAGAAGGTACAATTTCCAATATCTGCTAACATAAATTCTACATGATTGAGAAATGGCAGGCTTCATTTGGAGGTATTCTGTGCCACAGCATAAAACCCACATCCTTCAGCAGGCTATACAGGTCTCCAATGACCTTATTCCCCATCCCTGGGCCTTCTTTTTCTTTCCCTGCCTCGTCTCCAGGTTTTGCTGAACCTGCTGTGTGCTGAACTTGCCATAAATGCCTTCCAAATTCCCTTGCCACTGATGGAAATACACTCTGCTCCTGGGTCATTCTTTAAGTGTCAATGTCAGCATCTCTATCTGCTCACCCTTGCTGACAGATGTGAGATCCTGTGCCTCTGTTACAACTGTCATATTTACTTACATGACTTCCTCCATGCCATGCTTTCTCGGGATCAATTTCCTAGTTTGTTTGTTTGTTATTCTTTTAGCACAATTCTAGACCTAGAAGAAGCACCTAATAAGTGAATCACTTAATACATGAATGCTTGAACAAACGAACTGAAGAATACACACCTGAAATCTATAAGCAAGTGCGAGTACTATGGGGAACACTCAGTATGTGGATATAGTATTAGGAAAGAGTAAAGCAGAGTCAAGGCTGGACAAACCGATCCACCAGAGCTGCAGGTTCTGCGTGAGATGAGGCAGTGAATTTAGGAATATACTAACCTATTTAGCTCTGGCACCAGAACAGACTCCGAAATTTAACTGCAGGTTATATCAGTGTGATTATTGGAGGGGATACTGGAAATTGAACCCAGGCCCTTCAGGCTGAACTACATCCTTAGCCTTTCTTTTATTTTTCTTTATATTGCCACAAATTCTGAGTCACGAAGTTGCTCTGGCTAGAGTCATACTGGTAATCCTTCTTCCTCAGCCTTTCCAAGCTCTGGGATTACATACCTGGTTTGACTGTGGTTAATTTGTGCTTTCAGTTCTTTGTTTCTATTTTCTCTATAATGTGGGAATAAAGTCCACGCCATACGTTTGTGTGGATTATGTTTATTATATGTGAATACTAACCAAATGTTTGTCATGCAGTTGATTCTCAATAAAGGGTAGCTTCCATGAAACAGAAAATTCTGTTTAAAAAGTACACCATGTGAGGCAGTAAGGCAGGAGAATGAAGCAGTACCCAAAATGCATTAAGTATATTACCAAGCATATTGTAAGCACTGAGTTTGCTGTTAATCACATTAGTGTCACCATTGCTATTATTGAGGTTTAGAATTCTGCAGCAGCAATTTGCAAAAATGAGCATAGGACCATGCAGAGGGAAATCAGGAGTTCCATAGAGATGAGCCTGCAGAGTACGGGAGAGCAACGGCAGTGGAGCCAGGGAATAAAGAAACTTGCAACCATAGAGCACACTGCTAATTATTCAGGAGAGACCAGGAGACATTAGGCGGTACTCAACCAGACTGTCAGCTTTTCCAGGCTACGGTAATGAACTATCACAAGCTGGGTGTCAGACAGCCTGGCTGTTGAGAAATGGGTGGATGAGCTGCAGGAGGAGCAAGGACTTTCACCTCTCTAGTCATGGTGCTGAGAGGAGCATAGAACTGGGTTCAGGAAAAGGAAAGAAAGATTTTGGCTTAAATCAGTGATTCCTAATTACTTTTCCACCACAGAATCTCTTTTAAAGTTGATTTAAAATGTAGATTCATTGTATACATAAAACATACACAAATTTGTTTGCAATACAAGGCCTCTGCCAAGCATTTTGAGATCCCTAAATCCTACAGTAAGAGTGCCTGAATCGAATTTAAAATAGCATCGGAATGGAAGGGCATTCTATCACGGGAACAGCAAAAGTATAAATGTGCCTAAGGAGCCCTATTGGGTCTGCAAAGATTGGTCCCATGTAGAAATGGAAAGATATTCTTTAAAGTAAATATTCCAGAGCAATTGGAAATAGGACCTCTGGGCTGAGAAATTCAAACGTGATTGACAACTGATAAGCCACTGTTGTGGCCGGAGGAACAAAATGATGTTCCTGATAGCTGATTTTTGTAGCTATGTGTAAGTTTCACTGAAACAGATAAACTCCAAAGATTATTAATGAAAGTATTGTAGATGTCTTAGTTTAGAAGTGATGATTACTCACAAAAAACTGGAAGTAAAAGAGATTTATTTAAGTGAAATATAAAAGCATTTCTTTGACTACAATTCTAACTTTTCTCCTGGTTTAAATTCTTCCAGTTATTTCCTGACTGGAAATTTATGCTCGAATATTCTGCTTTTACATTCAGCTCCAAAATATTCCACAACAAAATACACTGTGTTAAATCTATTATTCCCAAAATAAGTCCCCTGTCAATTAATGACAATGCAACTGGTATATCAAACAAAAACAGCCACCAAGACAGCCACCACCCATTTAAAATCACTTGGTGAAAATCTGGGCACAGTCTGGATTTTGGCTTCCTTAGGGCAATGACAGTCCTTTGGCTTTGAAACGCAGCTTTACCTTAGTCATTAGAACATTCTGAACCTCAGATACCAATCAAAAATCCACCTTGGTTCAGTCTGAAATTTCTGCACTCTCTCTGAGTTAAAACATACTGCAAGATTCCAGCAAGACAGTGCCTTGTTTACTTATCTTTTTGCTGGGACAAAATGCCCGACGCTTACAATCAATAGGAGGAAAAGTTCACATTGGCTCACAATTAGTCTCTGGTTGGCTGCAAGGCAGAAACAGCCTGCCAGAAGGACGAAGTTGGAGGAGAGTTGCTCACATCATGGCATCCAGGAAGCAGCTCATGAAGGGAAGTGGGCTATATCCTTCCGGGTCACGCCCTTAGCAAGCAATCTGTTCTGCCTCCTAACAGCAACTCAGCCATAATGTTCTCACAATTCATTTACCTTCCAAACACATGAGATGTGGGGGATCATTTCAGGTCCAAACCATAACATTAAGTGTAGATACAGTGGTTTCTTCTTCTTCTTCTTCTTCTTCTTCTTCTTCTTCTTCTTCTGCTTCTGCTTCTGCTTCTGCTTCTGCTTCTGCTTCTGCTTCTTCTTCTCTTTTGCTGCTTTTTCCCTGTCCATTTCTTTGGCTGTTGTGCCTCCTGCTAGTCTCCAAAAGAGATAGGAAACTTGTTACTTGGCTAGACTGCACTGTTCTTCCTAAGCTTATCAGATAGTTTAGTTCATGTCCCTGGGGGCCCTGAAAGATTTTTGAAGCTAACTCTGTTCCTTGAAACATTTTCTTTTACTCTGTGAGTTTCTCTTGGCCCATTTATCCTAATGCTTCTTAGACCTACACCAGTCACTATCTGGTGCAGGGGAAGTTACACTGCTTCCTCAGCTCCTCAGCATCCATCAATGCACCACACTTGTGCTCTTTCTGCGGAAGCCTTCTGATGTCTCTAGACAGTGATGGTGAATCTTTTAAAGACTAAGTACCCAAACTGCAACACCAAACCCACTTATGCATCTCAAAGTGTCAATGCTCCAATTAGAGCTGATTACCTGATCCTCAGCTGCTGGGGCAGACTGGCTTGTGTGCTGACAGAGAAGGATCTGCCTGCCTGCTGCAGGACACATGCCCTAGTTTTGCTTCCACTGCTCTTGCTGGTCCCATTGACTCTAACCCAGAACGTTCCCACTGAGGTGCTCTAGATCCAAATCCTGTACATTTGTCCCTTCCCTGGAAATTCTGGGAGTGCTTCTCATCATGATGCAATTGACTTCTCCTGGTCGATCAGCAAATCAACTAATCAACCTCTGCCCAGTTCCTGTGGAGCAGTTCTTTATATCCACGCATCAGAACTTGTCTTTGTCTTCACGTTAATAAGCTGTATCTATCCTAGAATCACTCAGTCAAAATGCTGCAGTAAGAGCAAGCATGTCGTGCAAACACTGGCAGATTTTTCGTAACTTCATTATCTCCTCAGCACAACCATTTGGTTAAATCTTGCCAACTTTCTCCCCTAGGTATTCTTTTGCAACATCTTAACCCACTTCCTGCATCATTTATCTTATGAAATATTAAAGTAGCCTCTTAAAGGGCTCTGAATTTTGAGTTTCATATCTTTTATAGCAATTGTCTACATCTGTACACAGAAATGTACACACATGCATAGAAGAAATCCTACCCTCTAGAAAACACAAATCTGCTTGTGGGCTTTTATATCTACCATGCTACTGCACATTTCACAAAGGCAGGTGAGTTTCTATTTCCCTAGGAAAAAGCTGCTTGATTACAAATCTTTTATCATATTCCTTTCAGCCTGGGAAAGCTTAAGTCTCATTTTTCACTCAGTCTAACTCTTACTCAAAATTCATTTACTTTAGCAAGACAGTCCTAGCTTCCGTTTGAGTATGGGTCTTCCATTAGATTCCATAGATTCTGTTCATCTCTGTTAGCTCTTGGCATGCTCTGTATAGCCATTGTAAGACCATTCACTGAGACAGGGACAAAACCAGTTTATCTTAGTGTCCTTAGAGCACTGTGCCCAACATGGCAAGCATTTAAATAATGCTTGTTGAACTGCATCCAGGAAATTAAAACCCAGCAAAGTCCTAATAAATTTTGCTGAACTAATAGTTAATTTTAAGCTATATAAATAGTTCTTAATTGATCTGTTCTAAGCTAAATTTACTGCACTGGAATAAAAACTTATTTCCAACTAAATGCCAATGTATGTGGATATCACTGAAAGCTGTATAAAATATGGGCAACTTTCTGCTACTGTTTTGCTATGAAATTTAATTTATTGGTTTGATTTTGAAGGAATGAAGATTATAAATTTGAATGTATAAATCTGACATTTAAATTTCAGCTTTTAAAAGTCAAAGAGTAAGGTATAAATTCTTTACTGAGACACCTATATGTGCCTTACTGCTTAAGACTTTTACTTAACAGGGCAGTATTGCCTAGTATAATTTTTCTTTTGTGTAAGATCTGAGTGAAAATTATGCTAGGGAAAATAATAAAATCTCTGGAAAAACATAAGGGCTGACACATTTTGATCCTACTGTGACTCATCATTACATGGCTTTTGGTTTTGATCACTAGGAAAATTTGTCCCATGGACTAGTTAGATGACATTGGATCTTGCTGGCAACCTAAGTCAAATTTCTGTTGTGTTTTTTTTTTTTCTTTTTGGTATGGGGAATCAAACTTAGGACTTTGCACTTGCCACGCAGGCACTGCACTGCTGAGCTACACCCCCAGACCCAAATTTCTATTCTTTAAAACACTCCAATTCATATTTGTCATTCTATATCTCTTGCAAAGCATCTTCACTCTGACTTTTCATTTTAACCATGCCCCCCCATCCAGTCTATAATGTGTTGACGAAAATCATTTTTCTAAGCGATCTTTCATATTTAAGAGATTCAGACCTCAAGGAAGAATGCATTCATGAGATCCTTACTTCAATTCCTTATGCGACACTGGACAGAGAAAAAGAGATCAGTTATTAAGCTTTCATAGTCTAAAATATTTTATTATATATATGTATTGTCATATTAACTATCTTGGTTCATTTCTGCTGCTATAACAAAATACCTGAGCCTGGATAATTAATACAGACTAGGAATTCATTTGCTACAATTGTGGAGGCTGTGACTTCAAGATCAAGGTGTCATCATGATGGAGTTCTGGTGAAAGTCTTATTCCTGGCTTGCTTACAGCTGTCTTCTCTTTGCACGTTCACATTATAGAGAAAGAAAACTCTAGCATCTCTCCATAAAAGGGTTATTAGTCCATTATCAGAACTCCATCTTAATGAACTCATCTAAACTTACATATATGCCAAAGGTCACAGTTCCTAATACCATAAATATGGAGGGTTAGAGCTTCATTGTATTTGAAATTTGAGGAGACAGTCCATAGTAACTGCATCATCCTAAGCTACGAACTTAGAAGTAGAATTTTTATGCTTATGTACATTTTCAGCTTTAGCAGTAGAATTGTTTCCTTTTTGCTTTGTTTCAAAATAACTACAGACTAGGAGATGTCAAAAAGGTTTCAGTTTTTGTCTCATAGTTTCTGTGGATCAGACATGTGCGTAAGCCTCCCCTAGGTCCTCTGCTGGATATCCCAAAACTTTGAAAAATGATTTGATCAGGGTCACTGAAGTTTTATCAAAGGTTGGAGGCCTTGTTCTGTAAGTTCTATAGAACTCATAGAAACTTGCTCCTTTAAGCCTGGAACATAGCAAGTCACTATTTAAAGGTCGCTTTTAATTAGATCAGACCCACACAGGATGATCTTTTTTCATTAAGTCAAAATAAACCCATTCAATACCCCAGCAATGACCAGCAAAATTGCTTCTACCTTTGCCGTATAATCAATAGAATGACGTCTATTATACTCTCAGGTCACTCACACACTAAAGGGAAAAAAATACAAAGGTCATGGATCTCTATGGTTCATCATAGAATTCTACCTACTACTTCATAAATCCTTCCAGTTTTCCAACTTTCTTACCAACATTAGACACTGGAATTGCTGCAAGGAGACCTCCAGCTTCGTGTTCTTTCATTTAAATCCCTACTCATTTAAATCTCTACTTCCTTTCAAAGTTTCTTTCCATCCAAAACTATATAGACATAGTTGTTGGTCATCCTAACTGTTTCATGAATGCTTTAGTTCCTTTCACCAAACTTCTGTGTTTTGCCTGCCTAAGAAAATTCCTATGGTAAACCAGTTGTCTTTCCATATGCCCAGGTAACAAGGCTTGAGTTAGGAAAACCATACATCCCTGCAGTTTGGCCCAATGAGAAACAATGATGTTCAATAATAACGCCTCTCCATCCTTTCACTTTCTCATTTACATTTTCCACGCCCCTTGGCAATTGTCTCATGTCATCATCGTCACTCTCACCAAGCCACAGTTCAACCTCCTCTATACTCATTCTTATAACACCTCCAGCTTACATGAGAACCCTGAATCCAGAATGTGAGAACACCTTCAGTTTCCAAAAGCCCATTAACAAATCCATTTTGCACTCATCACCTTTCTCCAAAATCACAGGATGCCTTTTCCTCAGTGTTCACACGGGCTATTGCCCCCTGATGCCCTCTGCTAACAAAGCACTTTCCACCACTCCCTCTTCTTTTGACTCTTTCAGATTAAACATTCCAGCCCATTCCATGCATCATGTTTCCCAAATGCTTTCTAAGCAACAACGCCTGACACTCACACATACGTACATTTCCCCTTTACCTCAGTTCTCCAGAAACACTCTATAACCTTCACACTGCATTTATACCATTGTACTGTGAACATGTTGCTGTGTGTGCTTCTCCAGTACATAATCATTTCTTACAGATTTCTTATATTCACTTTATTAACCGAGCACCTAGCTCTGTTCCTGCATGCAGCTGGTGTTCAATAAATTTTAGTAACAAATTCATACATCTTTATTTAAATACAATATCATACCCAGCTAGGTTAACTAGATCTGAGTTCAACCCACATGGTATCCATATGTTTATCTTCATATGCAAATAACATATTGACTAGCTATAATAATAATCATAGACACTGCAAAAGCTACTATCTGATTAATATGATTAAAGCCATTTTAGTAATTCAAGACAGGATAATCTAACTTCTGGGTGTCATTGATCACATCATCTAGATAATTGGACAAGTGCCCTATTTCCATCCACTTAACCCACATGAATGTCTCAATTCTGTGATCCTCCTCATTGAGTTGATTCGCCTGTATGGAGTCTGTATTCCATTTTGGAAAGCTGGCCGTCATATAAACCAGAGCCAAAGAGCATCATTTTATGAAAAGAAAATACAGGTGCATAGTCTAACATGAATCCTTAGAGGAAAGAAAACTAATTTACCCAGAGTACATGGCATAGATATAGTTAAAGTCAGCAGATTCAGTGTTGGAAATCAAATATTGGCAAGAAAAGCCATTATCTTTTTAAATTATGCAGTGATCCATGCAAGCTGTTATTGCAAGATAATGGGTTATAAACAACACACATAATAGTTAAAATAATTATATATTGAACAGATGAGAATATGATAAATGCACCATTTCAGTTCCTGAAATAGCTGACATCCTAGAAAGTCATGTGGTCTAAAGGTTATGTTTATCATTTCTTCCTTTGCTTAATGTTTATTTTCATCACTATTATTATGTATACTTCAGATTTGTTTTTAAATGGCTTTTCAGAAACTGGCATAAAATTATGGGTGGCTTGACATAGATTACATTTAATAGACAGAGGGTAAATTTCAGATATTTGTCATTGTATCAACTCTAAGAACATTCATTGTACAGCTAATCTATCAGGACTGTATTTATACAACTGATAGAATTAGCTTCCTTTAATTAAAATATTAAATAACACCATAATGAATTGCACCTCCTAGGTCTTCTTTTCAGGAATGAGGGCCAAGTGTAGACAAATTTTTGAAAGTCCTAAAATGTCTTCTCCATTTTTCTCTGTGCCATATTCTGTAATAGGACCTTGGCCTGTTGATCTTATACTCCATAAGTCTATATTAAAATGTTGACAAAATAAACATTTTTTAGCAAAATTAATGGCTGTATTAATTAGCAAATAAGTGGTTGAAGGTGTCACTCTTTTCACCTACTTTCATAGGCCAGTAAGTATTCCTCAAACTTGGAAAACTTTCAGAAATCCATGAAAAATACCCTTGAAGTTGATTTGAAGTGTAAGAGCTGATTTGGGAATAAAGGGGGACCAAGTCTGACTACCTTTCCCATCCCAGAATTATCCACAGCATAGCTTCAGACAGATAACATGATATAATTTCTTTTACTTGCAGGTTGAAGAGGGTGCTTGTCCAGATTTTTCTAGGAGGAAAAAAAGTGGCACAGGCATTGTAATCTTGTGGACTTTTCTATCTATGATGGTCAAGCAGAAGCAGATCCTAATTCTTAAAACTTAGTATCTTCCTTTTCTTTTCCTCCCACTACTTAAAAGAGTAAAACCTTTGGAAGTGCTTTTTTTCTTTTCTTTTTTTTTCTTTTCTTTTCTTTTTTTTTTTTTTTTTTTTTTTTTTTTTTTTTTTTTTTTTTTTTTGTACTGGAGATCGAACTCACAACCTTGTGCTTACCAGGCAAGCGCTTGAGCCACTGAGCTAAATCCCTAGCCCAGGCACCTGTATGGGAGTGCTTCTTTATTCAATGATAACTTCCATAAATATTTTGGATGCCTGTGAAATTCAAGTGATGGAATTCAAATGTAAGTGAAATATTTCTAACAAGTAACTGGGAAAGAGATTGTTAACATAAATAGCTAATTTAATAGATAGTTATTACATAGAAATAAATAATTGTAATATCAATACTGATGATCTAAACTTATAGTCTAAATTCCCAGGAGAGAAATAGTGTGCTCACCAATGCTTAAAAAATTGAAGGCACTAAACAGTCTCATCAATCAATAAATTTTTTTTTGTAGTGAGGATCGAACTCATGGCCTAGTGCTTGCCAGGCAGGTGCCTGAGCGTCTGAGCTAAATCCCTGGTCAAATCAGTAAAATTATGACCAGGGTATATGAATCAATTAGTGAAAACCAGATAGCAAATTGCTAAACACTAGCCTACAAATAAAAATCCTTTTGGAAACACAAATCAAAGAATTGTGAAATAATCCAACTGTGTTCAGACCTGAGGATTGATGCCTATAACTTAGCAATTAGGCTAAGTTGCCATGGTTTTAAATTAGACAATTATGACAATAAAATTTAAACCCAGATTTGTTTTAATAATGTAACCCAGGGCAAGGAGCACTATTTTATTTTGTCAGATTTATGTTTTGGGCTCAGCAAATTGTGTGCCATGACTGATGAGCAGAACAACCCCAATTAAAGAGAGAAAGCTTAAGAGCACACATTGGTGAGATGTATAACACCTTCTCATAACTACTCTTTATAACATTTGTTGAAGTACTATGCATGAACACACACGCACACACACACATACACACACACTCACTTTTGGGAGTCAAGAATCTATCCAGTTTCATCTTGGCCCTATAACTAAAAGGACATGTGACCTTAGTCAATTCACATCAACTCTTTATCCCAGTGACTTCAAAATCCTCTGATTCTTTGATCTTAGTTTAAATGTTCTAAACATTTAAAGAATCTACTGCTTTTCCACGCTAATAACCTGCCCACCTCCCTGGATACTCTTTTCTGTGCCTCATGTCTGTCCTCCCAGGACATTGTGTAGAAAGAGGCCATTTTTCTTCTGTGTGGAGTCTAGGAAAGCTTGGTGGTCAGACACACCCCAACATAAGGCCCCATGTGACTGGGTTCCTATGCAAGAGCAGCCCTCTTTACTTAGCTCACAGTTTGCAGTACTGAAATCTACACAGTCCCTGCCCTGTTAACAGAGTAGTTTCATGAGCTTGTCACGGTGACTGTGGCACCTGCACATGACTGAGAGGACAACCCTGAAAGTTTCATGAGGATCCAGGACAGAGGTAAGAAGACAACGACATCTCTGGAGACAATCACATTGGGAGTTCTTTGTCCACTCCAAGATTGTTCAATTTATCAGGAGAAAACACACCAAATGCGTGTTACTGAAACAAAATATGAAAAGGAAGAATGGACAGGATTCAAGGTCCCCATTCTGTCTATGACAGTGGTGCCAGTGAATGGATTCTGATACGAGCAAGAAGTGCTGAGAGCACCCATTGGTCAAGTCCTCCTCACTTAACTGCCTTCCTGAAGGACAGGTGGCTTAGCGCTTCATCTTTGCACATCCCAAAGGGATATGGAATCACATACAGATCAGAAAAGGGAAGGGGATCCAAACATCAGCGCTTGCTAAGGTGCACAGCTTCTTAGATTACTGTGCAAACAAATATTTCAGACTATTAAGAAAGTTATAAAGATCATAATAATTATTGGTGAAAATAATTAGGTGCTTACAATGTTTTGAATGCTACATTTGTTTTCTAGGACTATAAGAAGAATATACTCTAAACTGGTTAACTTGAACTATGATTATGTATTAACTTATAGTGTGGAGGCTAGAAATACATCCATCTGTCAGCAAAACTGGCTCTTTGTAAGGCTTGTGATGGACAGTCTGTCCCAGGACCCTTTGCTAGTTTCTGGTGCACTGTGGCTTTAGATCACCCCCCATCCCCCGCCAATGGCCCAAATGTTGACAGTGTAGTCCCCAGCATGGCACCACTACAGGTCATGAAACCTTCAAGAGATAGAGCCTACATTGGAGGAGTATTCTTCAAGAGAAAAATGAGATGTTGTGTCCTTTTTCTTCCTTTCCCTTTCATTTCCTCACTGTGAGGCGTGGCTTTGCTATACCTGAAATTCCTACAATGATAAGATGCTACCACCTAAAAGTAATGAGTCCACCTCATCGTGGACTGAAACCTCCAAACTGTGAGCCAGAATGAATCTTTCCTTTTTGTGCATTGATTATTTCAGCTATTTGTTGTAGAAGCAGAAAACTGACTAACATATAATGGTTTTCTGGCAATTATTGGCATTCTTTATCTTGTGAAAGACCATCACAACCTCTGGCTTCATCCTCCCATAACATTGTGTGTGTGTGTGTGTGTGTGTGCATACATGTATGTGTTTCTCTCTCCAAATTCCCCCTTTTTTAAGAGACCAAGTAATATTGGATTTCCAACCACTCTAATGACTGCATCTTAATTTAAAGACTTTATCTTCAAATATACTCACATTCTAATACATTAGGGGTTAGAGTTTCAACATATGTACTTGGGAAAGACTCGATTCAACTTATACCAAAGGCTGTAGATACATTTGCTTGTTTGATCTTTAGTCCTATGAATCATGTTTCCATTTTATATGAGGAAGCTGACGCCTATTGAGGTTAGGTATTTGGCCCAAAGTTACCAAGATACTATGTGTTCCAGCAGCAGCTATTACACTATAAAGCCAGCACTTTAAATCTCATTGCTCATCTACCTCTTTAATATTCCAAAATTTGTGGGTGGTTAAATAGAGCTTTAATTTCTACCCAGTGGTATCCAACTAGCATGCCCCAAAACATTTGACTATACTTCATTATTTACGTACGTGCTTTTATTCATTTAAAAATGTTTCTCATACACCAGTGGCATTCAAAGTATTCAGCATAATTCCTCAGAGTCCTCTCTGGAATCCCTGGCAGCCTACAGAGGCACAGCAGGTTGTGGCCCAGAGTTTTGCACTGCTCTGAAGACAGACATGATCAAAGGCTTCACTGCATCCAAGTCCCTCCGGCCAGTGGCATTCAGACTGTTTTATTCAGAATAAAACTGTGTGTGCTACACATCTTGTCCTCATTTTCACTTGTAGCATATTACAAGAATTTAAAAGCTATAGACTGAAAACATAGTAACCCACAACTTCTCTGAGGCTCAGTTATGCGGCAGCTTCACCTATCTGACATTCTCTAATTGGCATCATAGAATATTAGAGAGTTAAAGTTTTATGGGAATTTGTTCAATTTTTAAATATTGCAGTCTGATCACGGAGCAGGCATCACATTCTCTTGGCATCTACAAACAGATAAGGAAAAATGCTTTGGACTCATGCAGCGTGTTTGCTCTTCTTTGGATATTGTTGTGATACACTTGGTTACCTTCTCAAATGAGCACTGTCATTGGAGTCAGAGAATATGTGTATGAACTCAAGTCTTATACACCATTAGCTCCAGGGCACTCATGCTTTCACCCCATTGGATAAGGCAAATGATTGCTACTATGTACAGGTAATAGAAAAGAAATAACTTTTGAGAAAATGTCCTGTGTATCTGTCATGAAAGTGAGAGAATATTTTCCAAGGTGAGATGTATTTAGCATCTCTTTATGGTGCTTGGAGTGACCTCATCAGAGATGGACAAGTTGACAATTAAAGAGGGAGCAGTGTTGGAGCAATGCCCCTGCGTAGGTGGGAGGATGGAAGCCAAGAGCGCCAGTGGGTAGGAACAGCCAGTTCTTTCCTCTTAACAGCAGAGAAGCCAGAGAACCCAAGCATGGAAACCAGTAATTAGGTCAGTAGATGTGTGGTGTAGAGCTACTTCTATTTTCTCAGCAAGATAAAAAGCAAAATCGCCAGCTAAGACTTAAGTTAAATAGAATTAGAATTCTTCATGGCAAGGAACATTGAGAGAATAGAGCCATTCATATTACCTGTATGTGTCTGTTTGGGCTGTCAAAACAAAATATCACAGACTGGGTGACTCAAGCCACAGAAATTTATTTTCTCCCAGCTCTGGAAGCCAGAAGTCCAGCATCAAAAGGACAGCAGGTGTGACTTCTCCAGAGGCCTTGCTCCTTGGCTGGAGGCTCCTGCCTTCTTGCTGTGTCTTCTTATGGCTCCTTGAGCACTCATTCCTGGTGTTTCCTCCTCTTCTAAAGAAATCGGTCAAGCTGGCTTACGTCACCACTTTGATGACCTCTTTTAACCTCAATTACTTCATAGCACCATTCATATTCAAAAATCTATTCCAAAGTAAAACGATTTCATAAAAAGACAAATATTCATGCACACTAAGATAGATCTACTTTTTGAGCAAGACACACTCTATGCTGGGAAGTTTGATAGGAACTGTAGCAACCAATGAAACATGACACGAGTTCAGCAAGAGCCCAGTCTTACATGAAGGTACCCATGAAAGCCACGCATGTACTCTTCTGTGCTGGAGTTACTCACAAGATATGGGGAGGAGGTGGTCACTAGGGCAGTAGGGTTCTTTCACCCAAGGTGCTTTTAAATCCTTCTCAAAGGACAGATTTGACTTTGGCTCTGTAGAATAAGTTGAAGAGTGTCAAGATATAAAGTGAGAAAGGTGTCCCGAACTTACAGGCTGGTTGGTGACTGAATGAATTAAAATAGAAGTCAGAATTGTGGATGATAACAAAAACTAGGTTAGCAAGGGTCTGTTACCCTTAAACTGAGGGTACACAGCAATTCTGCAGGCCAGCGATTTCATCTGACAAAAATAGCTAAAAATTCATTACTTCTCACATTCAACCTCTATCTAAGTCCCTTTAGGGACTTAGATAATCCTATGTCATTTGGAGAAAGATTGAATTTAGGAATCAACATGAAGTTAAATTATGTTACTGGGCTCTATCTCTATATGATTTACCACTAACCAATGATGTGAATGATATTAAAGTGTTAGATTATTTTGTTATTCATAAGCAAAATTTCATAAAGATCCACCATGCGGAAAATACTTAAAGACACATCAATACCCTCGTTCCTCAAAAATACAACCTAGTTGGAAAACAATCAGCCTTGAAAATCAAAGATCAAACATGCCATCCCCAATCAACCTATCATTGCCTCACCTGCCATCTCTGGTTGCTTGGTGTCTACTCCATAAGGCAGGTCTCCCTACCCCATCCCAGTAAGCCCTAGAGAGAAAAGAAGGACACTGGCAGGTCTGTGAGTCAAGAAGCACACAACAGTTTGTGTCCTATTGTATGATTTGGGATTTGAGAAGGCACTGGAGGGATGCCAGAGTGGACACTCTCTCCCCACCCCCACTAATGCCACTAAACTTTGTACCTGAGTGGTTTCCCACCCACAGCACTTCATCCAAATGCTGCAAAGCTCACTATCCAGGTGGCATCAACCCACTGCCCACCAAAAGCTGCTGAGCTCAGAAACCAAGTGATCTCCCTCCCTTCAGCCTCCAAATGCTACTGAATTCCAAGCAGAAGGACCCTCTTCTACCAGGCCCTAAAGACCACTGAATTTTCAGGCTAGTTAGAGATTTTTTGAGTTGTACAGACAATTTGGCATGGACTGAAAACCAGAGGGGTGTAGCAAGGTCAGAAGGTGCTGAGCAGCATGCTCACTAAGAGAAGCATAGAAAGAGCAGAAATAAACAGCTGCAAGGATTATCTCAGAGGGAGGGGACAGAGTTCAAGGATGCTCCTTTAGAGGTCGGGAGAAAACTGCCTGCTTGAACAATCCCATTGTGCTCCCTCCTCATACAGTTGAAGCTGTCTGGTCTATGACACAGAGGCAAACCCTCTGGCTAGTCTTGCCCACAGGAACACAGCTAACACCTACAGAGCTCTGAGTGCAGAGGGGATGTGAAGCAGGCTTGGGGCTCTGTTCAGATCTCCCAGCCCTTTCACTCAGGGATAGATAAGAGAACAAATACTGGGAGACAACCAGCCTAAGTACCTGTTGACACATTAAGTGCCTAATCACCGGCACAGAGGGTGGAGGCTCAGCCTCCCACAATGGCTACAAGACAAGGCCTCACCATTTTGTTTATACGTTAAAGAGGTGGGGAAAAAAGCACAGAAAAATTAGAAAGACATCAGGAAAAATAAAACCACATGATGACAACAATAACAACAAAATAGTGATACAGGATTTCAAAATAAGATGACAAGAATTTAACAATAGTTGCTATATTGCATATTGTTATCTTCAGAATAATTGCTCGGGAAGAATGGGGAAGGGGAAATAAAAATGCTCAAGATGTCACATGTATATGTGCTAATTTTCCAAGATGAGTATAATTTTTATGTATCAGAAATATACACCAATTAAAAAAATAAACATATCAGGCTTGGGAAAGATCCATCAGAGTGGTACAGAGAAGTTCTGAATCCTGTTGAGCAGCAAAAATAGTAAAAGGGGCCCAGAGAAAAAGCTTAGTGGCCCAAGCAACCTGCCTGGCAAGCACAAAGTCATGAGTTTGAGCCTCGGCACCAAAACAATGACAACAACACAATAGTAAAAAGAGAAAAAAGACCCAAATCAGTCTATTCTTTCTCCCAGTTTTTAGAACAGCAGGAAAGTCCAGAAGGATGGAGAATAGTGTAGGCAGTACAGAGGCGAAAGCCAAAACCTCCTCACCCTCCCCTTGTCTTTCCTTCAAGGCCAAATATAGCCCATAGTTTGATATGCATTTTCTGAGTTAATGAATTTACCCGCCAGAGATTTGATCTTTAAGCAAATTATAACTTTAAAATAATAACAATTCCCCTTATATGCTGTATTAGAAAGAACTTTCAGAAACATGAGAACATCTATTGTTGGCTATTATATAAATAGATGATCCTCAGCTAACATCTAAAGTTTATCTTGGTAATTCAAGTTTTGACACAAATAACTTAAGCAGAACTTTTGAGTGAAAATATTAGAGATTTTCTACTCATTCCCTTTTGAATTGATTGTAAAAATACAGCTTTTGTTGATATGCTTGCTAATCCAGAGTAAAGGGAATGTCTTCTAAAAGAGCCTTGGCTTCCTCTGTTCCAAATATTCCATACCATGTAAAAATAATTATTTCAAACCAGTAGCAAAGAGGCTGGTACTTACATTGTCTAACTTCCCAAATAATCTAGATTTTGATCTAGTATGATGCCAATCTCCAGAAATACTATAATCAAGGAGTGACAGTAAATGTGGTTAAAATTTTTCCAAGTGGCTGGGGATTTAGCTCAGTGGCATAAGTGCTTGCCTGGCAAGCACAAGGTCATGAGTTTGATCCCTGGTACCAAAAAAAAAAAAAAAAGAAAAGAAAAGAAAAAGAAAAAAAACATTAAAAAAATTTTTTTTCTGAGTCAATACATGGGATAAGTGTAATCACTACCAAATATTTTAAAGACAATTCCAACAACTGTAGAAAATTTACCTTTAAAGAAACATTGAAGAAATCATCTCCCAAGAATTGGCCACACTGGGACTGGGAGAACCCAACAAGAAGCCAACCAGCCAACCTTTCTGGTGGGCTGCACAAGCTGTGCGGGTTCCAGGAGGAGAAAAGTCAGATAGCACCTCCTGTGAGCCTACCAGGTTGAGAATCAACGCCCCAATCTCTACCCCACTTACCCCCTCTTAAGCAACCAGTTGGTTCAGAGGACAGGCTGAGTTGATAGCAACCAAGGCACATAAAGCAACTAAATGCATATATTGTTTGGTTGATTTTGCAGGCCTGGGGCCCATGATCTGAGCATCTCTTGGGAGGATGACAGTATGTAATATAGCAAATATGGGCGATTTCCTTCTATCTTGTCTTTGAAAACCAGTATTGTTCTCACTGTTTCGCTTTGTTCTGATTACTTGTCTTGCTTTATTCAATATTCTGTTTTGATTGGTTTTATTCTGTTTTGTTTTGGGTTTGATTTGGCTATACCTGATGGAATGGGCAACTATTGTAAAAATAACAAGATATACTATGGTAGTTATTGCTGTTTTCCTGTATCCTGTTTTGAAATTTTGTACCAATTTTGCTACTTTGTTTTGATTGGCTTTATTCTGTTTTGTTTTGTTGGATTTTACTGTCTTTAAAGTTAAAAAAATTTTTTAAAAAAGAAACATTGAAGATTATAAATGGGCTGAACTGTTGACCTGATTTTGAACCTTGACTATGTTTGCCCCATTTAACAGCTTACACATTTCCTTTGAGTCTTTTTATTAAAAATGGAGTCAGAGCATCATTACACAGGCAACCCTATCCAACTAAAGAGTGCAATTATCCACATAGAACTCACAGTTGATAAGCACAATTTGTCAACAAAACATTTCAGAAATAATATCAGTGAATAAAATTCTCTCTATGAATCTTCATTTCAGCATTAGATAATCATTCTGATAGGCTTAGTCTAACAGAATTCATACTATGAATTTCACTGCATTTCATACTGAACTTTATCCTGGCTAATATTTACTGACTCAGTTTACAAGTGGTTTTTATTCATTTAACTTTAATGATTTGAGTACAAACTTTTAAAATGAGTTACATATTATGAAAGATCTAAGTTCAATGTTTCTCTTATTGACTGTTGGTAATGTTATTTGTTATTGGTGAAATGAGGGCATTATCATCATTTTTGGGCTAGGATTATACAATAAGGAATAGAACATAAAAAGAGGAATGAAATGAAATCAAATGAGTAAAGCAAAAAATAAATAAACACAAATAATAAGTTTTTGTTGTGAAAAAATCAGTTAGGCTTGCATTCCATATAACTGATGATGCAATTTTAGACCTTTCCAAAACTGAGTTCCTTACCTTCAAAAAAGCAGATAAAAATTATTTTGGTTATAAGATTTGGAGAATGATTCAGTGAAGTAATAGGAAATGGGATAAAAATATGGTAAGTATTTAAGTTTTAATATTATTACAATAAATACATATTGCTATTAACCCACTCAAAATACTCTTCATCCCTAATGCATTCTTGTCACTTCCTGAAGTAGTTTTTGAAGAACTCTTTCATAAATGTCTTGATTTGGATTGTCATGACTGCCTTACATCCTGATCCATTCAAAACATGTGTCCTTTATGATCTTAGTGACTTGGAGGAAGAGGCAGAAGATTCATTGTTCCAGATCCAGTGAATAAGGTGAAGACACATGTTAATGTGTTTATGAGCCTGCCTTTGTGTGGGATGGGTGGCAGCAGCATTTACGGGTGCTTCTGATTATATCTCCTAAAGACAGGAAAGGTGAACTGCTTCAGAAAGAAGCAAGAATGCTGGGATGAGTGTGGAGCATTTCAAGAAATGTTAGTGGCAATGTGCCTTTTACTCTAATAGTGTTTAAAATTGAAACATTCACTCTATACTTTGATCACACCCATATACGACCTGATAAGCAACTGATATGTTAGTTCCTAACTTCATCCTTCTGTATAACTTTATAGAAAGTGCTCATGTTGCCTTGAAGATACTCTAATTATTAGCAAGACTGGCCTAGTAAAGAGAAGCAAACTTAGCAGCCTTGAATTAAAATCAAGTAAATTTTGGTTTCATACATCATAAGACATAGTGAAAATTAATTTTTCTAGAAGTGTAGCCTAAGAGAAAGAATCTTGTGCAGGTGATTTATTGATGGAGGAGAAACTAGAGTACAGAAGATTGGGTAGAACTGAGAAAGAAACTAGGAGGAATCTATTCTCATTTTGATCCCCCAGGGACCATTAATTAAAACATCAATTTTTACCCAAATATCACAGTCTCCTTAAGAGGCTAAGCATTAATCACTGGATAGAAGCCACTTCCTTCCCAAGCCCAGATGTTAGGGACACAGTCTCCCCAGACCTGAAACTATCAGGCTCTTGTAGGCTGAAGGCATTCAACACTTCTTCCGGCTGGATCCCAGTGCAGCAGGTAGGGAAGGGGAATTGGTAGTGGGGCAGCAATAGAAGACTGCAGCAAGCAGAAGGGGAAAAGCTGACTGCAAATATACTGCTTTTCTTCTAAACTGTACATGCTAGTGTAGAGTGCACTCAGTTTAAACAAGAGTAACACAATAATTCACTTCTTTAAGACCAAATGCAAGACTTCTTACTTTCTTGTAAGAAAAGTTTAGTATCAGATTATTTGAAAAAGAAATATTCTTAGAACACCATACCTTGCATGCAACTTAGAAATATTTCTTTTGCCCACAAATTTTAAGATTTAGAAAATTCCTGTGATTTTTCTCTAGCACTGTCATGCTTGGACAAAGCACAAAGAAAAGGTTGAAGTTGATTTTAAGCGGCAATGTCTTACTGATTGTGAACTTAGGGTACCTTGATTAAAGGCTACTTACTGGGCAGAAAAGATCATTCAGCCATGGAATTATAGTGAACCTATGCAGACAGTTGTTCTGGTTTGCTTGAGACTAATGGTATCACTCCTACATGGGACTTTCTTTTTTAAAATCTAAACAGCCCTGAACAAATCATGACAAGTTGTTCACCCTGCATAGAATCCATAGCAAGAAGGCTCACTATGCCTATTAATTAAGAAATTAATAAGCTTGGTTCTTTAGTTCTAGCCTATATTGATGCATAATCTGCTTCTTCACATTTTGAATTGAGAATGGAAACAAAAGCAATAGGTCAGCCCCCTCGCCCATGCCCAATCCTTGAAAATGTTTTCATATAAAGTTTCTAACTGCATGAGAGCATTTTCAGCAGGAAAATTTAAAAATTCTCACTGAAATCATGCTTTATTTTTCTCTCCAGGACCTGAGCAAAGCTCTTTTTTTTCAGTTGCAAGTGATTTTTAATGTGTTGCTGTCACTTTTGATTTCTGAGAGACTAGAATTTTTTGCTTCTCTCAATTGAAAGCTGGCGTTCTACTTCTCAAAACTTAGGAAAGCATCTTCTTGGCTAAATTAATTTATAATTGGGTGTAGTGAATCCATACTAAAGCTTATCGTCATATGGTGCCAAGAAAGAATTCCTGTGATAATTAAATAATTAAAATTAAATAATTTGATAGAACAATAGGGTGGTAGTGGTGGTGATGGTATGTGTATTCAAGTTTAATATCATTTAACTAGCTTATGTATAGAATAGAGGAGGAAATAAAACATCTCAATGACTTTCCACAGAACATTGCCAAATTCTGGCTTCAGCATAATGGCTGCACTGTACTGCAAAACATTGCAACCCTGTTTCTCAGGGTTGTTTGTTTGTTTATTTGTTTGTGTTGTGTTTTGTTTTGTTTTGTTTTGTTTTCTGACCTAAAGCCAATCTCTGACATCCAAGCCTCAGAGGATAGTACAGAAGATTTAAGTTCAGAGAAAGCTAGTTTATCTCCAAGAGAATAAAAATAGATAGTGCTCTCTCTGAAAGCAAAAATATTTGCCCTCAAAGGATAGAGGTTGTCTTCTACTTTAATGGAATTTTTAATCAGGTGGTGATGGAAACAAGCCATCTCTTTCAACAAACTGCTGTATTGAGTTCCAGGGATGATTTTTTTTGGCCTTGTAATAAATATTTGCGATGCCCCTAGTCCCAGTAAAACTGCTGTAAACCTTGCACAAAATCAGCTTGGAAAGTGTTGCAACATAAAGGCCTCTCACAACAGAAATACCTGCTCTATCTTAGTCAATATCCAACACTTCGAAACCACAGAGCTGGTGTTTGCTTTGACCTGCTGGATTGCTAATGCCTTCCATGTCCCTATGAACATTCCAGCTTGTATACCTACAGTTGGACATATTCTAAATTAATTGGCAAATACGTACTTTCCACCAGCTTCCTACATGCATGCCTTTCCAAGGAACTCTACAGATAACACACATTTCTAAGAACGGAGAATGAACCTAGTCACTGCACTTGGTGGAAATCTTTAGACATGAAAAATATTCTGGTTTTTACATCATCAACATTCCTACAAGGTAACTCTGTCTTCCCATTTCATAACTGACAATGAAGCTTGCTTGGTTTTATCAACTTGAACTACTGAAGGTACAGGGAGGATTTGGATATGAACTGTGTGAAACCAAAATCTATGCGTCTTCTTTCTTACCACCCCGCCTCTATTAAGGGAGTCTCTGCTCATTATGTTTAACTGATGGACACAGCAAATGGCACAGTAAGAACAGTGAGGGCAAGCCTTACAAAGCACTAATACCCTACCTACCCTCAGTGAATCCCTTAGTTAAATAGGAAAGGCAGACAAGTAAGCAGTCAACACCATGCAGAACCTTGAAGACATTAATAGGGATAATTGTAGAAAGCTGCGAACTCTCAGAAGAACAGCTAACCCAGTCTCAGAGGTTTAGGTAAAGCTGCTTGGAGGAAAGAACATCAAAGATGAAATCTGAAGGGCAATTAGAGATTAGCGAAGTGACATTAGTTTACCTCCAAGAATTCCAGGCAAAGTAAATATGATAAATGAACTGAGAGTTTAATATGTGGAATCAAGCCAAATGCCTTAACACAAAGAGAAGGAAATGCAAATGAGCATTAGGCAATAAAGAATAAACAAGCTTTGAATAAACATATTCTAAAACAAACAAGCTGCTGCAAATTCTCAAACCCTGGGCTGTACAATACCAGCCACCAAGAAGTCTCCTCTGCGTGCACTTTTGGCCTCACACACATTAAGCATGGAGAGGAAAATATGTAAAGATAATGCCACACACCCTGGGCTTCTGTCAATATGTAATTTTTAAATACTAAGCAAAGTACTGATGGGAAACATACGACAATGCTGTACTCCTTATGCTCGGTGACTTTACCATTAAATAGAACTAAATGGCCTATTTTAGTATGCAAGTGGCTGGTGACAGCTGGCTCTTCTAGGAGCACTTGTAGGCCCTGGTCCCAGGTAACTGTGAGACAGATGGTGGTTGGGTGCAAGGCATATCAGGCCAGGACACGTTATTAGTTATTTGATTGCATAACTCCTTTATACCCCACTTTCAGAATCACTCGGATTGAGTACTAGTTGCTCAAATCTACCTAGAGACAACAATCTATGCCAAAAATTTACAAGACACCAAAATTAATGTCGCACAGGTGAGGTAAGACAAAGAAACTGAGTTCCCCCACTGTTTTGTTTGTTTTTGTTTTGCTTTGTTTTCTGACCTAAGGCCAATCTCTGACATCCAAGCCTCAGAAGATAGCACAGGGGGATTTACATTCAGAGAAAGCTAGGCTATCTCTCAGGGAATGAAATCATTGTGTTATTGAAAGATGGGGCTTAACACCATAAAAGAAGCAACTTCATCTGCTGCCTGCTCAGTCCTCAGCAACAGCACCATTTCTCTTGCTCCTAAAATGCTTTTCCTTCTCAGGAAGGTGTTTTATGTATTTTTAATATCATGGTAATAACATTATTAAAAATTAAATTGGAGGTACACTTCCGTTAATGTATTTCCAAAGTAGTTTGCTAATTAGAGATCTGGAAAGCCTATATTTTATAATTGGTTCTTTTCTTGGTTTAAAGAACTTTATTCAGCAAGTCTGTAATCCCACAATTTGGGAGGTTGAGGCAGGAGGATCACTGGAAGTTCAAGGTCGGCTTAGGCTACAAAGTGAATTCAAGGCAAGCGCAAGGTCGTGAGTTCAGTCCCCCGTACCAAAAATTAATAAATAAATAAAGTGAATTCAAGGCCAGCCTGAACTGCATATTGAAACCCTGTGTCAAAAAGACAAAAAGAAAAAAATATTCAACAAGGGCTGATAATAAATTTTGCTCCGTGACAAAAGGGAATAAATGAAACTGAACTAGGTCTAAATGAGTACAACCTCAAACCATTCTAATTAACATAATTCAGTTGAACTTTAATGGTATCAAAACAATTGACTTTTTCCACTCTAAATTAATTATTCTACAGTAGGCAGAGGAACGCATGTTGCTTCCTGCTTAAAGCAATTTTGAAAGCAACATCTTTGAAGTATGTGTGGCACCAAGTGATACTTTTCTCATGCTCACAATTTCTGAATATTGCTTTAAAACACCATTAAGTCAAATATCCATAGTCTAATTAAGCCTCTTGGAGTTTTGAGGTGGTTTTATGAAATGCCACAGGATTTATTGGGCTCTTTTCCTCACTTGACTGGAAGTTCTTCAGAGGCTGAGTGAATTTAAACCCCAGAATCCTCACCCTGAGGAAATAAATGCGGAAAAGTACGTGTTTTATTAGAAACAGTACTGTTTAATGTGATGTTAGAAGAACAAAACTGAAGGCCTTACTCAGCAATTCTGCCAAAATATCACGATACTGCTTTAGGCAAGTTCCATTCCACTCCATTCCAGATGGGCACAACTGGAAAAGGGTTAGTGAAGAAGTTGCCATGACTTACGCACTTAGGATTCAAACACTTAGAACCCGTCAGAGTATGATAAAATACCCTTAGGGCTAAAAGAAAAATAATTTTTGAAAAACTAAATTTATTTGGTTTATAGACAAGAGAGTGCTGTGCTCTGTTCCTGAAGAAATGGTTTCAGCGAGTCTCCTGGACGTTAAACTAGCAGTGCTAGAACTAGAGGCAATGCGAGCCTGAGTTCTGTGATGGGAGAGGTTCTAAGCCTTATGTCTGCTTCATCCATTAGAGAATGGAAAACAGCCCTCTTTAGACTGGCCTTTTTTCCTAGTTGAGTTTTCAAAGTTTCACGATTGACTTTCAAAGAGAGCCAGGATGAGTTAGTTCCTAAACCTGTTGGGCTCTGGGCTCAGGCAGCAGATTTTCATTGGGAATTAGAGCAAATGTCCAACCCAGTTAGAGGAAGAAACAAAATCATGAGCTCTTGGTGATGATGCAGCTCATCTTCCTTTTACAATGGTGGATATGGAAGCCCTGCATGGTACAGTGATTATCCCCAAATTATAGAATATTGATACTAGTAGGAAATCCAAGGTGACTTGGAACTGAGATTGGGCAAAATGCTATGATATTTTGATTCAAGTAGAATCAGTAAAGTCTCTCACATGGGATGGTTTAACAGAGAAAGGCTCTTGTTTCAAAATAATTCTTGATCAATGTATGTCATTTCTCCATTCTCTGAAATTGTAGCATTGAATATATTTTTTATGAAGACTCTACTCAGAAATTCAACTTAATTAGCATAAACTTAGTATAGTCTATACACACGACACTACCAGTTGTAAATAGAAATGATAATTTCTTTGGAAAACTATGGATTCATACCACCTGACCTCTAAGGAAATGATAATTTGAAGAACAACACATATATATAATAAAAGACTGCTGTGATGTGGGCAATAATAAGAGGATATAAATAATTTACTATTGAAACCTAGAATAAAAAGCTACATATCCTACATGAAATAATTCAGAACAGCTTCAGAGAAGAGGTGACATTTGAGTTGACCCTGACTATCTCCCTTATCAATTCAACAAGGACTTCTTGAGTACTTTCTAAGTGCCAGCCCTATTTTCTTGTTTGAGATAAGTGAGTGGACAAAACAGATAGATACGCAACCCTACTCTAGGAAGGTTTTAACTGTATCAATAAGTAACTCTTCTAAAACTATGTTTGGTTGGAGAAATTTCTTTAGGCTGCAACAGCAAGAGGTTAATGAATTATGGGTGTCCACAGTCTGGAGAAGCATCCACGAGGTTGGAACACAAGGTTTATGGATGGTAGCCCATGCTACCATCCATAGTATGTGGAGCTGAACAGGACAGTAGGGATCAATGTAAGTGGTGTGATAGGTAGGTCTGCTTTTATTCTCTGCACAACTAAAAATATTGTTTCAAGGAAGTACTCTCACAAAGAGTGTAAAACACAGCTTAGTACTGTGATTACTGCCTTGCAAGAGTAATGGGAAATACCTAGACATCAGTGTAAATTTGTTCAGGATTTGCAGGACGCTGGGGTCCTTGAACCATGGCCACAACACTGACTCCTCCAGGCCTCCTTCAGATCTATAATAATTTATAAGCTTTGGACTGCTATGGCCATGCCATAAAATCTACAGTGTCACCACGTTAGTGCTCCATTTAGGAAACACTTGGGAAAATATTGGTTAGAGGCCATGCTAGGAGCTGGCACCTAGATTCCCAAAGAACTATGAGAATATGATAATCTCAAGAATAATTACAACACTAGTATTTAGGGGGCAAACATATTCTTCAGGACAAGCAGAGTCTCCTTTGCCTATAGCACTTAAAAATTATTCCCACAGAGTGGTCTGTATTATTTTTAAAACTCTTCTAGGTTGTAGGAGTACAGAATCCATGAGTATTCATTCATCAATACAAAGACAGTGTTTCTTTGACCTAGTACTCTATTAAGACTGTCAGAGGTATCCACTTTCAATCCCTGCATATCTTCCTCTTTAGTAGGTAGTTCAATCTCTGTTTGCCTTTCAAATTGAGACTGGTCATACTAAGTACTGCTTACATTATTAGTTATCAACTGTAAATTCTCAATAGCCAAATAGATATCAGATAAGTTATAGATTGATAATGATATATAATGATAGATGTAATAGATAAATAGATTTAAGATTACAGATAATAAATGACAGAAAAGAGAAGGAGAGAGAAGAAGGAGAGGGAGACAGAGAATAGTGAGTGATACATACTTTAATCATCAGAGTGGGAGCTTAACGGGAATCAGACTTCAGGCTTGATAGCTGATTGATAATTATATGGTTCAATTATTCAGCAAATACAAGCAATAATTGCAAGGTTTGTGTAGTTGAGCCTTATTTTAGTGATTCTTAGAGTGTTGTATGCAGACCATCTTAAACTAAAGTGCTTGTAAAAGAAAAAAAAAAAGCTCAAGTAATTGCCCAGTGTTTTTCATGCTCATTTAAATGTGAGAGCCACTGCATTAATATACTGGGTGATATAGGAGGGCAGCTGGTTCTTCACTGAGAAGCAGCATTTAAAAAGACTGTGAGGAGAGCAAAGGTATGAGTTACAAACAGGTATAAGTAATCACGTATCTGTGAAGAGAATTAAGGAAACAAAGGAACTTGATTTTTATTAAGCTTCCATTATACCAGTAGTTAGATGCTTTGAAGCACTCCTTTTTTAGTTTTACAGCGAAATGAAGACAGCATTCATTTTTTATGAATTGAGTTTGAAATCAAGTAATTTAACCAGAGTCACACAGCTGATCAAAGACAAAGCCAAGAAATAAAGCAGTATCATTTGATACCAATGTCAAATTCTCCCAATGCTCTGGCCTCAGATTTGAAAACTTGGTAACAACTAAAATTAGCTCCTGATATGTGCAAAAATAATTTTTTACAGTGCTAAGTTTATAACTAAAATTTGTAGCAATATGTAAAATTTTATAAGTCAACTATTTTTAGGTTTTTCAGTGTAATACAGTATTTCAGCAAATCTTTTTGGTTTTCCTGAAAGTTTCATATTTTTCATGTAACTTTTTGAACCACAGAGTGACTCTCTCACATATTGCCACCAACTGTGTTTTATAAAGTCAAGTTAATATTTATATCTTAGAAAAACTGAAAAGAAGATGTTTTAAATTAGCTGGGGAAAAAATGAAGGAAAGGAAAAGAATATAGGGAATAAAGGAAGAAGTTTGTGCAGAAAGAGACCTGTGTGACTGTAAACATGCTTTACAGACTCATACTTAAATTTTAAGTCAGCAAAAGCAACCAATATTCATTGTTGAAAGTTTATGAGCGTGGCACACAAATACTTCAAAATTGAAATCCCCAGAAGTAATACTATCCCAAGACTCACTTAATCCAGTGGCCAGCAAACAGAAGGGTTATCAAGGACTATGAAAATCTGATTAGCAGAAAAATTAGATGTCTTTCAACCAAACTCACATAAAGTACAGAGTTTGACACTTTTTCAAGAAATCTCCCCTTATTGTAAACCCTGATAGCAATTAGACTATTGTACATAAATTCCAGTTGCCCTGGGACCCTAATGGCAAAGGTTAAACAAATAGAATTGTTTTGTTTCTATTTGTCAATGATGTTTTCCAGACTGTGACATTAATTTCAGGATGGGCCACTTTGTGCTAGATCAAGCCAAGGTACTGAGCATTAGGAGAGGGGAAGCCAGTGTGGAAGCATCTCATCTCCCTAACTGAACCCACAGATCTAAGATGGGTAAATTTGAGCAACTCAACCTTCAAATGTGCCATGGAGCAGGTGAAATGTCAGGATTTTAGTGAAGACTCAGTTGTTTTTTTATTTCTCCTTTTATTTTCCATTTAAGAATGTTCTCTCTTCTTGACTCATGCAAAGCCTATAGTTAAGAGGTAAAATGGGAAAAACTAGCCTGCACTCCTTCACTGGTTTCCTACAGTATCAATGGAAGCGCAATGTGATGAAAGAGGAAGAAGATGAGGCAGGTCTGGTTCTGATTCTTTCCCATGCATTTTACTAACTATGAAACCTCTATTGTCCTCTGTTAAAAGTAGTCCTACTTCCCTTGTTTGACTGCAGCAAAGATCCAAGGAGATAATACCTGCCTGTTTGTTTGCATTTGCCAATATATGATTTTATAGTTATCCACATGACTACCATGCAAGTGCAAAGCACCCAAAATATACGTGACTCCTTAACAATGGAGCCATCTGAACACTAAAACTGCATGAAAGAACAACAGTGATCCTCTTTAAGTCCACTAGGGGAGGGAGGCTGAAATAAGTAGGTTGAGTTAGAGACAAAACTAATCATTGTCCTACCAGGCAATAAAACCAAACCCTCTGAGGTCATCCTCTCTCCGGAAATGAATTACTTGCATCTATGTTGGACAGAAATCTATAAGTTAGTGTGTAATGTTATAGTGTTGACCCTTATCAACAGAAAATAATAAAGCTAATAAAAGTACAAGGTCCTGGAGAATTAAATCACTGTTAGATGGGCCTCTTAGAAAATGATCCCCTATGACTTTGAAAACATATAGTCATTGTTTTGTTTTATTTCCACATTTCAGATGATTTTCTCAACAGCCCCCTATTGTGTCATAGATGGCCTCCAGGGATTATTCATAGCACAAGGAGTCTGGTGCCATTGCACTTGGACCTGATTAATTTACATGAGGGCAGTAAAAGATGTTAATTAACTACATAAGCCTCTTTGAGTACAGACAGTAATTTCAGAAGTACCGTTTTAAGAAACTAAAAAGACCAGAAAATTAACTTCTATGAGAAAACTTCAAAAATAATCTCTAGTTACATTTTCAAAAGCCTCTCTGTTTCCAGAAATATTTTTGTTTCATTTTGATATTCTTATTGGCTCTTTTATTCTAAGATGTATTCATTTCCTATCACTGCTTAAAATAAGTTACCTCAAACTTTGTGCCTTAACATGATGCAAATTTATTCTTATACATTTCTGAAAGTCTGAAGTCTGATGCAAGTCTTGCGGGGCCAAAATCAAGCTGTTGGCAAGACTGATTCCTTCTGGAGGTTCTAAGATGAAATCAGTTCCTTTGCTGTTCCCAGCTTTTGGAGACATACCATAGTCCTTGCTCAGTAGCCCATTTCCTCTGTCTTCAAAGCCAGTAAGGCAGTATGTTTCAGTCTTCCTGTGCTCTGTTTCTGTCATCGTTATGTCTGAACCTTATATCTATCTAACTCCTCCAGGCTCCTCTTGTAAGGATATTTACTATTCGTTTGAGCACATTCGCATAAGTTAGGATGATCTTCCCATTTTAAATTTCATAACTTGATCACAGCTACAGTCTTTTTTACCATCTTCTGTTTTACTGGGGTTATTGGCATATGGATTTTCGAAACGGAAGGTTGTTATTTACCTTACCACAAAAGTGTGAGAAACTGAATTCAAGAAGTCCATTAGCACAGTATTCCTACAGTATCTGTACATTTTCATGAGTTTATCTGTCTTTGAGGTATTCCTCATCTGCTAGATTTTCTGGACCACTAGAAAATTATCCTTCTTCTCACCTATAAATCTGGGATCCTGTGGACATCAGAACAAGTAAGGGACCAGTTTCCTGAGATGATTTCTTTGGACTTTCATTCTATTTTTGAACACTTGCTGCTTATTGGTGTGTTTGCTGTACTCGCTGCAGTGACATTGCTTCCCAGTTATGATGATATTACTCTATTTGTCAGGTTTCTCCAGATAAACAATAATAGTGGGAGACTATATATTTATGGTACAGAAGCAATTCTCTGAATAATATTGCCTTAACTTGAATCTTACACCCATGACTCATTCAAAGAAGGAATAAGTAACTAGCACCATCTTTCCAGTAGGCTCTGGGACTGTCACGCTGATTAAGGCTCAGTTCTATTCTGTAACTGACAGTAAAGCCTTGCGACAAACATGAGAGCAAAGCAGAAGTCACACATGTGTGATGGGAGTCTGTTAACAGTCTTCTGAACAGATGAAATAAAGGAAATGACAAACTTTTATGTCTTCCCTTTAAGATCAGACTAAATACTCTAAAACCAAGTGCCAAGTTAAACCTAAGAAAGTGAAAGCCATTTTAGATGAATGTAGTTTGGGCAGAAAAGGATTCCAAAAGCTCAAAATACATGCTGTATTGATAACCCATCAAACCTTTGCAAAATTTCAGCAGTTATTTGCTTTTATTTGGATTCATTATGCATGATATTTCACTGCAGGGCCAAATTCAGTTTCCTTATATTTTGCTCTCACACTTTTGTCTTCACTCTGCTTTTTCATAATTTGGAATGTATTTCTTCATCTTGTAAAGGAAAGTTTAGATCATTTCTCTACTAACATGAATGTGTATAATATAAATCCCTAAAAGCACATAACACTTCCTATCTGTAACACATAAAATTGCAAATATGTTTGAGACATATATGTATATATTATTACCAACATATCAGCCTTATTTCTTACTGAAAAATTATCCACACCTCTGAAAATTGTCCATAAATTAACTTCATAAAAGAATAGCTCAAAATCTTAAACTTAACAAGAAACCTAGAAATTACGTTTAAACTGATATGTCACAAAGCGTAAATGATGTTTATATCAAACTTCTTCAGAATTCTCACTCAACACAAGCATTATGTCATTTTATATATTCTCCATGCTAGATACTACATGGCAGTGCTAGCCTATCTCACCAGAAAACAAGTATAAGAAGTTTAAGAAACTAGTCTGTTAATCAAGAAACAAAAACAATAAGTAAAAAAAATATGCTTTAAACATAATTCATAGAAGTAAAATCAAGAGAAAGACATGCAATTTTTAGTTTAGTTTTAAAAGATAAATTAAATGTGGTCAAAAATGCCCTTTGTTTTCATCAGTTTGAATTTTTACATTAAAATGTTTCTGATATAACAATTTCTATGATTGATTTTCAAATGTAACACATACAGTGTATTAAAATTTTAGCTCATCTATAGCATAGGAATCCTAAGAATGTTCATGTAAACAAACAAATACGTTAGCCATAGAAGCAGAGATCCTGTAATTTGAAAGATTTGCTACCTAATCTATCAATACCTCTGAAAGTAAAAATACATTTCCTTCACAAAATGAGGTAGAAAAGGTGGAAAAGGCTTCTTCCATTTCCATACACAGGGCAGTCACTAAAGGTCTCAGCTGCAATTCGAAAACCACATCCCCCTTGGAAGAGGAAGAAGTCCTGGAATCCAAGAGCTCAGAATTCCAAGGGTAGTTTCCCTTTCCAGTAGGTCTGAGACAGTCTCTTACTCAGACAGAAAAAAAGGCAGATAAATCAGATCTTCTGTCGTTCCCTCCTTAAAAAGAAGTAGGTAACCTTCATCTACCCAACAGATCACCACAGCATGAGAACAAAACGCCAAACCCCCCATCACTGGACCACCCCAGAGAACAACTCAGTAGCCAAGCAGATCACATTCACAGATACATGGGGGATTGTCTGGACCATGTTCTGAGACTGGCCAACCAGTCAAATGTCCACTAGTTCATGGTCCAAAGCAGGAATGTATGACACATAAAGTGTTCCCTTGTCTTGGCAGTAATCCGAGGGACACAGATTCCTCACCAAGTTACAGGGGAGGAATTACTCAAGCCATGAGTTAAACAAAACAGTTTTGAATTGACAAACTTGGCCAAAAATTAGAATCAAAATACATAACCAAAAGGAAAAAGGAGAGCTAGGAAGGAAAAATTAGAGAACGAAAGTCACAGAGGAGAGGACAGCAACCACAGAGACTGAGAATCAGAAAAAAAAAAAAAAAAAACTCTAATACTCCTTGGAATTTAACCCAGAACTGGAGAAAAAAGAAAATATGCTTCTAAATTTAAGACATCCACAAAGTTGGCTCTGGTGGTTGACTATTTTAGGCACTATAAGTAAGACAATCTCTAAAATAGTCAAAATACACAAAATGATTGTGACTGTATTACACGTATAAATAAAGCAAGTGCCAAGACATATTTAACTGAGGGAACTGGCTTGAAAATAAAGCTCTTCCTGAGAAAATCTGATAGAACAGTGGTTCAAGAAGCCATCAAGAAAAAATCTGGTTAATGTTCCAGAGGGCAATGAAATGATAACTTCTGCAGTTGTCTATTTGATTACCAATCATTTACATCTAGGACAGATACATAACCTAAAAATTAGCATGTGATTTCACAAAATCTAAACCCTACACAATAGTAAATTGATTACATTTCACTTGAGAATCAAATCATCCTTGTGTGAGTCTGTTGTACAATGGCCCAGGCCATTTTTCTTTTTTTAGATTCAAATTCTGATAAATCTTACTGATACATATAATAGTCACTTTTAAAAAGCTGTGTGTTCCTGTCTAACAAGGGAAGCTTGATCTTAGGAGAAGCTAATATTTTGGTTTGCCATAAGACCTCTAGTCACAGGGCAATTAGACAGTTTATTTTCTAATATACAATTTTCAAAGTATGGTTTCTAATTTATAAAAAAGAAAGGTTACAAACTATTGTGTCTGCTAAAAGAGGGCACTGATTCCTATTCTCAAATAAGCAGTCACTGTTTTTCTTAAGAAAAACAATGTATTCATTGTGCTACATGAGGACTGCTGTTTTGGGGAAATTTTTAGGAAAGTAGAATTTATGTTCCTTTACATATTTAAATTCCTTTTGGAAAACAATGAATAAATGCAATCATTTTAACTAAAGTTGTCTACTAAAAAAATCAAAAGTTAGGTGCTAGACACTTCCTACCACAAACTAAAACATGTATGTTTATTTGGACAGTAAATACCATCTTGAGAAAGAACATACAAATAAGACAGAATGATAAATGAAACCATATTTATTCTTTCTGGATTCCTTTTCTTCTGTTGGAAAGCATGTCTAAGAAGAGAATACAGACAAAATGCACACCATTTGATAGTTGCTATTAAGCAGTTTTATTAAAGGCATCTAACACTGTAAAAATCAAAACTATTTTCTAAAATAGGGACAATTGTTTAAACATTGTTTTCAGTTAGATATGTTGTAATTGTGTCTGCCCCAAAACCTTCTTCATAAGACAAGCAAATTATAATTATGAGTAATATAATTATGCATTATTATCTAAACTGTGTCTTAACGTTGCCCTAAAAAATGGTTTCCTTATGGATTTCATTTATAATTTCCAGAAATTATTCATCATAGATTCACCCTGATCGGAAGTGCAGTTGGTGATTAATAAATGCTTATTGACAAATTAGTTTGCAAAAAAATTCAAGGAACATATATGGAAATGCAATTTACCAAGGAAGACATGGGTAACTGAGGCAGTAGAAGAATCTTGACTTTGAAGGTCAAAAGATACATTTCAGTAAAGAACCAGTCAGGGAGTCTTTGTAGATATGTGAGGCAGTAAAGGAAGAGCTGTCAGCACATAAAAGGGGAATGTTTTGCCACTTGGATGAGCAGGAAGGAAAGCAAGAAGTGGGAATTACTCTGCACCAGCGATCAGAACCCTAAGTTCAAGAATAAAAGTCACACAATAGAATCCAGATAAAGGGACACAATATACACACTCTGTGGAAGTGAAATTGGATTTCTAAACCAGGTTTTTAAAGACAACATTATGAGCTATAAACTACATCAAGAGATAAATACTACCAATTTCTGTACATTTTCAGAGCCATTCTAGACAATGTACCAAATTGATTCATGACATGACTTTCATAAAAGAAAGTTGCCTTTAGGAAAAAAACTGTCTAAAACTCTTGTAGAGCTTAATGAAGATATCTACCTCCTTCTAAATGGATCCGAAAGAAGATTAGAGCTACACATTTTTTAAAAGTATGACAAAAAGACCTGAAAACTGATGTAATCCAAACCTCTAATATACTAGCTACTTTCAGTGAACCAAAGTCTTAGACAAATTGCTCTCAAGTCTAAGACATCTGCTATAACTCCAACTCAACATTTTATTTTGCAGCTCTCATTTAACCCATCAATCTATAATCTAGCTTTTGGCTTACAAAATCAGGAGGAAATTGAGTGCAAAAAGTAAAATTAAGTTGTGATGAGGGAAAAAAAAAAAAGAGAAGCTGCAAAGCCAGGAGGTACTGAAATGTATTTAAGAAGATGCTTCCTACTGGCATTTATGATTCCTCTTGGCCTATACCAGAGACTTGATTGCCATATATCAGCCAGTGTAGCCACAGTTGTTACTTTTGAACATAAAAACATACCATCTCATTTTTAAAAGCCAGTGATAGTGTTTGATGTTATAATCTCTTGGCAATAAACTCTGGAGACCAAGTCTTAGGATCAAAAGTATCAATTCTATTTATGTGCTACCGTATTGAACAACTCTCGCCCAG
The DNA here is from genome assembly GCA_004027295.1 of Dolichotis patagonum. NCBI lineage: Eukaryota > Metazoa > Chordata > Mammalia > Rodentia > Caviidae > Dolichotis > Dolichotis patagonum. The sequence goes on along the minus strand of PVJX010005916.1, from coordinate 11,815 downwards.
TTTTTCCATTTAGACTGCTCAGATAAAGTTGGAGAGTTTTCCTAGCTACTTCTCACTTCCTGGCCTTCAATGTGACTTACTTTCCAAGTGATAAATTCTACTTCAGTTGCAGGATGTCCATTCTATCTAGATGGTAGAAAATATATGGGCTCAACATGTTGGTTGAGAGTCAGAAACTCTGTCCATCTTGCCGTAGAACTATTGCCACTGATATTTAATTGTGTGCACATTAGCGGGAACAGGAAGATGAAGAACTGTACTGTTCTTTTGTTCACATGTAGTAAGACATGATTCCATAAATTTTGTTCTACAATAATTACACATTACTTATTGCACATTACCCATTGCTTATGATCTCAGCTATCCTCCTTAATTCTGCTAAAATGATCTCCCTCTAAGGCATAGCTAGGCATGACACCACTGTACATAGAACACTTCAGTAAGTCCCAAATGTCTACAGACCAATGTCCCAAGCAAACTGGCATGAATCATAACATCTTGATGAAAAATGTGCCTCTCTACCCTCCCAAACTCATTTCTCATCATTTTTTACCTTGCATTAATGAGCTGTGGAAAGTTATAATTTATTTTTTAGTTTGTACTCCTACCCAGGCCGGGAATCTTTGCTTGGCTAATTCTTATCCTCTATTATATGAGGCATTCTTGCCTTCAGGAATCTTTTTCTCTCTGAAGTTAGGATAAGTGGTTTTACTCCATGCTTTTTATTCAGTATTCTGGGCAAATATTTTTTCCTTGCACTTATGGTATCTGTAATTATAGATGAATGTGCATGTTCCTCCTGTAAACTTCTAGATGCTGTATTTCCAGCAGAGTCCCTGTAACACAGAAAAGATGTTCAAATGTTTCCCAAATGAATTAACACTGGAAAAAATGAAGGGAAAACAACAACAAAAGGAATCAAATTCTCTTCGTCCCAGACACATAGCAGTATGTTTTGTGTAAAAACCTGAGGATATATACTTTATGTAGCCCAGCTTCTAGATTATAGTTGCTCAACAGATGACTTTGAACTATATCAAACTTTCCTATGGTGTCTCTTCTACTTTTGTAGGATTCTAATCTGATTCACAAATTTAATTTACTATAACACTCCTTTGCATCCTAAAATAGGGCAAAAGGACTCAATCAAGGCCATACAATTTGAAAGTAGCTTAGAGACTAAATTTCTTGACTCTCAAGCAAAGACATTTTTAGATGAGATTTTAACTGAGGAATTGCAGGTTAAAAGAAAGGTAGAATTGAAGGAAGACAGAAAAATAAAATTCTCTATCTAGAAAATTTTGTGTTGAAACAAATTCTAATCAAATAAAAGTAAACTAAGTCCTATATCATTTTGTTGGACACTAGGGAGAATGCCATTTAATAAAAAAAAAGTCAGGTCTTGCTGTTGAGATTCCAAACCACGCGAGGACACAAGGAATTCCAAACTGAAAAATACGGTGTTTCCTTATATAACAAGTACACAGACTTCAAGGGAAATCATAAGGCAAGCTAGTCAAAGTGCTACACATTGGGAAACTGTGCTTGGAAGGGGGGAAATGTGACACTGAACAAGAGTAGCAAATAATACAGTGCTTTCGGAAAGATGACCAGGAGTCAGGAAGGCTGCACGGAGGATGCAGGAAGTGGTGAACACACACAGAGGCCTCTCTGCCCTCCCAAGGAACCACGCCTGCTTCAGTGAGAACTGTGCATAGGGATGAGTTCTTCAACTTTCTGGTGAGGTAAAAGCCTCAGAGAAATATTTCAAGAGAATATATAAATGCATACAGGGCTGGGGATTTAGCTCAGTGGCTCAAGCGTTTGCCTGGTAAGCATGAGTTCGATCCCTGGTACAAAAGTGAACAAATAAATAAATGCATACAAAGAGATTCGTTCTGAGAAATTGGCTCGTATCATCACAGAAGCTGAGAAGTCCTAGGATTTGCCATATGCGAACTAGAGACGCAGGACAGCTAATGGTGTGGTTCTAATTCAGATCCCACAGCCTGAGAACCAGAGCCCAATAGTGTAAACCCCAGTCTGAGGGCAGGTGTTCAATGTTTCAGCTCCAATAGTCAAGCAGGGTCTGATTCTCTCTTCTTCTGCACTTCTGTCCTATTCATGTCCCCAGTGGACTAAGTGACACCCACTTACATTGGGAAGGAAAACGTGTTTTACTCAGTCTACCAATTTATATGCTGGTTCCTTCTGCAAATAGTCTCACAGGTGCAATATATATATATATATATATATATATATATATATATATATATATAATAGGTATCTTGGCCCTGTCAAATACACATGAAATTAACCATCACAACCACCAACATTAAGCCAAGGTGACACTAATTTGTAGATGTTGTGAATCCTTTATATAATTTATAGGCTGAGAAAGATCTCATGCATGTGAAAATTATATTTTGGGACACAATCTGATAGAATGATGAAGTATAGTAGAAACTAGTAAAGAACAGATAAGTGAGTCTTGATCTGTAGGTAATAAAAACCAAACTCAAGAATTATGAATGTGGAGAGGGAAAGTAAGAGACGATTGTAAAAATAATGATTGTTAAAATTTAATATAATTTCAGTGTGTTAATAGTTGTGTTAGCACCATTTAGTCCTTACGAAAACTGCGTGGGTCAGACTGTGAAGGCTGAGATACCTGTTCTAGGTTAAGTAACTTGCCTGAAGTCACACTTCAGAGATTCAAACAGTCTTGCATGTTCTTTCTGCTGCACTGTTCTGTTTTCTGGTCAAATGGGTAATTATACTCCAAAGGTGCCAGGATGTAAACAACTACAAGTACATACAGTATCATTCTTAGACCTTTCACATTTTATTTACATGTCTGTTGAGTTTGGTGAAACCAGAGGGTGAAAAACGTAAATATATACAAAGATCAGAGTTCTCTGTATCTCCATTTAAAAGAGAAACTCAAATAAACAATGTGGACAAAAATCACCAAAGAATTGAAGTGCAAGTTTCAAGGGCCAAATTTTTATTTAATGAAGGCAACAAAGTTGTAAAATGTGAGTTCTATAAAAGCCAGACAACAGTGAGTTTCATTTCCTATAATTATCTTATAGGCAGAATACTGTCTCCCCCAAAAGCCATCTACATTCTAATCCCTAATTTTTAAATGTTACCGTATATGGCAAAAAAAAGACTTTGTGTTTTGAATATATCATCCTGGATTATGCATATGGGCTCTAAAAGAGTCCTTGGGAAGAGGAGGATTTCACACACACATAAGAGGACAATCTAATGTGATCACAGAGGCAGAGACTGGAGTGGTGTAGCCGTGACACAGAGAGCTGGCCATCATTGGAAACAGGAAGAGAAGAAGACAAGAGTATCCTATAAACCCTCCAGAGAGATCCCAACTATGTCAACACTTGGATCTGCCCCAGAATTGGTGGATGATAAATTTCTCTTGGTTTGAGCACCAAGTTTGTGAAAATTTGATACAGCAAACCAAAAGAACCTCTGATGCCTAAATGGTGGTAAATGGCCTAAATCATAAACATAGGAACAGTTCAATAATATATCACTGGTCTACAAGGTGATTAAAATATATATACCCAGATTAAAAATAAGACTTATTATAGTAAGAGATACGTCACCAACAATGCTGGGATGAGTGTGTTTGAAGCAAGGGGGACTTTGGTGAGGAGAACTAATGGAAATGTGGTTTTTTTGCTGTAATTTTTTATTTTAAACATTCACTGTATGTTTGGATCACACCTCATCTATTTTAACAGAAAATGAAGGGGATTGGAGCTGACCTTGGAAAACAGACTATGAGAACCCCCTGGACTTTGGGTACCCTATGTGCAGGGGGCTTCCCAGCAGTTCTCTTCATTCTGCCCATCTAGATTGCCGCTGTAGGAGGGCTGACTGCTGTTAAAATGTCAGCACTGACAAAATAAACTAGTGCTGATAAAATGGTGACATGTCCTGCTTTCGAGCCACGGAAGCAGTGCGGTGGTTTATGATGAAGCTGAATAACTGGATACTGTGATGAATCTGAGGTATTACAGGTTTGATGGCCTTGAGATTATGATGAGTGTTAAGCAGTAACGCCACCTCTCTGTCCTCCTCAGGCTCGGTGGGATGGCCTGACTGGGCGAATCATCTTTAATAAGACGGATGGCTTGAGGAAGGATTTCGATCTGGACATTATTAGTCTCAAAGAAGAAGGAACTGAAAAGGTAACTTCCTTTATAATAAATATATCAATTAATTAATTAATGACCATAGCTCATGCTGGGTGAGGAAACGTATTCCTATAATTTCAGCACTGGGAGATTGAGACAGAAGGACTGTAAAGTTTGAGCCTACCTGGGTAGCTAATGATTTAGTCAAACCAAAAGGATTGGGGATGTAACTCAGTGCAAATGTCCTGGGTCCAAGTCCCAGTACTACAAAAAATAAATAATAAAAATATAAAAGCACTGCTGAGACATTTTAGTTAAATTGTACAGACAAGTTGGGGAGTGATAAAGTTGTTTCTTTGGTATTTTCATTTATTTTCAATTTTCTAGGTCATTCTGCCTCATCTGCAGGTAGAAGTTGATATGCTAGATTCTTAAGCCACATGTGCTGATAGTAATGCTAGCTAACGTTTATCAGTACTTAATTTATGTTGGAACTGTGCATTCATTACTGCTTATACGATATGTGGATGTCATCAGGCCCATTTCTCAGAAATTTTAAGAAATAGAGTCTGGGCTTGTCATAGAATAGCATCCAAAGGTTACTCAGAAATTAAGTTTAACTTTATTCTGAGATTGGCAGCAGAGAGATGGAACGACGCGGGATAAAAGTGGCTTCCTGCAGCAAATTAATTCTCCATCCTTGACTTTAGGCCACAAGCTAAAAATACTGAACTAAGTTTAATGTTGGATTCTCACTCTAGGATTATTTTAGTTGTAATTCTCAAAGTTTAAATTTTACTGCAGTTTCTATCCTGAGTGACACAGATGTAAATGATAAAAGAAAAGAATAAGGTAGTTCCACCTCCTCAGGAGGCTGAAGCAAGAGGACTGCAAGTTCCAGGCCAGCGTGGGCAGCATAGTAAGACCCAGTCTCAAAAAAAAAAAAAAAAAAAAAAAATGGCTTCTCCGTAGGTGTTATACCAACCTTAGTATTCATAGTACAAACTAAAATTAACACATATCATTTTAAGACTTGCCTTTAGAGTCTTTAGAACAAATAACTTTGAAGTCACCAAAATAATCCTCTGATCAATAAAACTCTGTAACAAGTTTTTGTAAGGTATTGAACAAGACATAAAACCCTATGTCTTCCTAACATACAAAGTGACTTCGGAACCAATCAACTGCTTCCTCACTTTGGAGTAGTTGAGTTGATTTTTTTTTTTAATGAAACAAAGGCTTGCATCCTTGTTTCATGGCCTTTGTATTTTCTTTTTTCTTTCTCTTCTAGAGATCTTAACTACCTTTTCCCTTCAAATAGCATTAATTAAAACAAGGATTAATTAAGCTGAGAGCAGTAAAAGGTTACAACTGGTATTGAAATATTTGAGGAAAATAATCCTAAATATTAACGATAATTCTAAATAATGGTATTAATTCTGTTACCTTTGAGAGTACACAGTATACACACAGTTTTCTCAATTCAAAAATGCTGCACTTCCTCCTTCCTCTCTCCCTGACCCCACCCCCTGGTTTCTTCTTTAATCTGAAGCAAACCTTTGGTGTTGTAACAAAGAACAAGGCATCCACCTGGTCTCCACCATGGCTGTGGGATTCAGGCTGGAGGGAGCAAACGAAAAGAATACTTATTATGGTCTAAAAGCCTGTAATTTATTTTTAAAGAAAATGTCTGCTTCTTTAGGAATGCTCCTTTCTCGCTTTTTCTTTCTTCTTAGTGTACAGTGCTGAAGGGGGAAGAAAAGCTCTTAAGGAAACCTCTTTTTGGCCCAGATTGGAGATAAAATAGAAGGAGATATTGTTACGTTTTTCACAGCTATTTGTACTCAGCCAATATTAAACACACTCCACAGGTGTTTTTCCATCAAAGGCAAAATCAAATGAGATGAAAGTGTTTTCTGTTTGTTTCTTATCTCTTTCTTTCTTATCTCTTCATTGTTTGCAATAACTTTTCTTTCTTCAGGTGACTTGGGCTTCATTCTTGAGAATGTTGATTGGGTCTTAAAGCCTTGGGGGAAGCCAACACAGCTCCCTGAGGAGCAGAGAGGACATGTCCAGTCTTTTCCTGCTAGCTTCCCTCAGATACCACAGGGAAAATTATCAGGAAAAAAAAAATTTTTTTTTTACTTGCTCTCAAGTATCTACTGCCTGAAAATCCGTAATTAAAGAATAAGCCATATACAAGTGTCTCCATCCAGTTTAGAAGTGTGTGTGTGCGTGCTTGTATGTGCATGTATGTGTGTGGTCTTTTTCACTGTGTGTGTGAACTGACCCACTGATTTTAGTTCCTAATGCTGTCAGCAGGTCTTTTGAAGAAATTGTGAAGATCTCTTAATGCAGCCCATCTATTTACTGTACCAACTGGTTGGCTTTAGAATATAAAAGATTTTCAGGTCACTTTTTTGGTGTGTGAAAGGAAACGTGAAATTTTAAGTCTTACCACCAACTCATCTGTACACCACTCACACTGTGAACCATCTATTTATTGTAACAACTGATTGGCCTTATAATGAATTAATATGCAAAATTCAAAACAACAGGTGTAGAATGTAACCCTTAACATTCACACAGAGTGTACTTTTTGGGTTCCAGAGTCTATCTTCATTGACTGATATTTTTATTTTTCCCTCTGAACACTGAGTCTGCTAATAAAGTGACTAAGAGCTTGTGTTAAGAGCATGTGTTAAGTGTGGAAGGTTTGTCTTCTGATGACCCTTCCAGGATGGGGTTGGGGGTGGGAATAGCCATGAAAAAAATGCTCCAAACTTCCAGTTTTCCAGACCAGAACCCTGCAATTGCAGCTTAGGGTTGATATTCTCTATAGTCAGCATGGGTGATTAAACATTTTCTCCACCTTATCTGTCAATTCAAAATAGATGTGTGATGGATTAATAGTGATGGATTAAGTAATAACAGATTAAATATTTCCCCCTGATTATTTTTATTTTTCCCAGGCAGGATCAGTCACTGTTAAAACTGAAAACAGGTAACTGCAACAGAAGCAGACATGTGCCTATTTATATTCTTTCTCAAAATACTTCTCAAAAATTTTCCCCAAGGGCCTGAAAACAGCTATAGGTCTGATCCGTCAGACAGAAAGTCTAAAACCATGTAAGGCTAGGACACCTCAAATGTCACCATCACAAAATATGAGCCATTCTCAGAAATGCCTCTTTTTTAAGAGCTGTCTTTTTTCCAAATTATCTTTCTCAGATCATATTACATTGCAACTTATTTTAGAATTACAGTTTCTGTAGGACAAAAACATTAGGAACTTTGGAAGGAAAATGAGATTATTTTGTATATTATAACACCCACTGTTTGTAGTTTACGGTATAGCACCATATTGTCAATGCATGTGCGTAGATGTATGCAAACAAATGTTAGATATTAAAAATATTTAGGTTGGGAAAATGTCTCAGAGATAGGCTCACATTACACTGTCTTTCATTTTTTCTCCTCCCTCTCCTTCTCCCTCCCTCACCTCCTCCCTTCCCTTCCATCCCTCTGTCCCTTTTCTCCCCTCCCCCTGGTAAAAAGTCTGTTGACTGATGGATGGTTCTTAAATTGCTTTAGGTTGTTCAGCTTCATCAGTTTGTCAGGTTCACTTTCATCTTACCAAGTGAGTCACAGAAAGTGTAAACAGTTTCTTCCTATAGCCTAAAGGCTTGTCTCCCTCTTGGCAGTACTAGGTAGATTCAATAGATGAGCTCTTTTTACATTGTAAAAAACATGAGTTTAATAATCTTGTTTTACACTTCGATGTTACTGAAGCACATAGAAAGTGCTCTAATTTTCTCACTGCTAGTAAATAGAGGACCCTAACTGGAACCCAGAAAGCAGTTTATTGCATTCATCCAGCTTGAGACTCCAAGGAGTTTGTGTAATGTTGAATTAATTCAAATAAATAATATAGAGAAGGGACTTGGAGCACTGATTACGCAGGGAAGGGAAAAAACTCTCCATTTACCTTTAAACTGTAAACATCCCAGGATGTAATTTCCTGGTCTTGCCTGTTTATGTTCTTATGCCACTTCCTTCCTGGCATCCTATCACGGACCATGTGGTACAGTGTCTGTGCTCATGTGTGTTTTTTGTGGTATGACTGTTCCCCGAAAACCACAGTAACCTGGGTTCTACAACAGTGTGCTGGTCAGCTTTCTCTTGGCCGGGACACACGCCTAACGGAGAGGTTTAGTTCGGCTCATGATTTGAGGTGTGTCAGTCCATGATTAGCTCGATCCAAGTCAAAAAGGTCATGGTCAAGGGATGTGGCAGAGCAAAGCTTCTCAATTCATAGTCTCCAGGAACCAAAGCAGGGGAATAACACCAGAAAGGAAGGGGCCAGGTACCAGATAAATTATCCAAGATCATGCCTCAGTGACCCACCTAGACATACCCAGAATTGTGCTTCACTAATCCTCGGGGAAATTCCCAAATCAAACAAGGTGATAGTTAAGCTTATAGATTACAGACATTTAGACTTAAAAAACATGCTGCACTTTCCAAGTATACACTGTCTTAAAAGAGACGAATTCACCCTCCTTATGTTTAAATTCCAAAAGCTCTTCTCAACTACATTCCTTATTTTAAAAAAATAGAATAGATCACTTGAAATTCTTTGCAAAAGAGGGCCATGGCAATCTTTACAAACCTCTGGCCAAAATACACATTATGATGCTTCACGATGCAGAAAATGTATACACATTTATTTTTATTTCCCCTAGTTACTTGATTATCTCACTCCTCAATTTTGGATTTTGTGTTGATGTGCACTGGTTACATTTGGAAAATAGATCCTCCTGACTTTAAATGCCTTTTGTTGCATGGGTTTTTAAAACTTTGCTAAAAGTCCTCTGGGCATTCGTTTTCAAATCCACACTCGGTTGTGTGGAATAACAAATGGCAGCTCTCCCCTGCCAGCCAAAGATGCAGAGTGAGAGGAGGCAGGCCAGGCAAGTTAGTCTTTGAGGTTTTCCCACAAACAACTGATCCACCTCCACTACTCTTCACCGGAAAATTACTGCTGTCTGTTTTCTCCATTCAGTTTGAAAATTGAGATTCTGCTTCCTACGGGCACAGCCTCCCAGTGACTCCAACAAAACCCAAACGCCAGTGTCTGAGCATCTGGTTCACTCTGCTGGTCTCTGCAGCACACATTTATCCGGGGTCTTGCTGCTTCAGAGAGAAGAGAGAGAGATATTCATTTGATGACAACCTGTTCATTTATTTCAGTTAATAGTGAAAGCCAGTGGACTACTTAAATTTGAAGCACACACACATGCATGCACACACACACACACACACACACACACATTCCTTACTTTTTCCGGTTAAAATATTGAAAAACAGAAAGCAGAGGTCATTCAAGTTGCACATGTGTCCTGTGCATAGTCTGTACCATATTGTGACATTCTTTCCATTTACATTTAAATGTTCTTCTGCTACACAGATAGTAGGGGGGAAAGTGTCTCTTTTTTCTCATTTTATGGAGGGAAGTTTGCACCACTGCGACTCTGAGACTTAGTTGATTGAAAAGGCAGCATCAGTGTCATCTTAACTTCAGTGCTTTTACTGGGGAGAGTAAAAGAAATAGAAGCCAGATGTCATGCTGTGGCATATATTTGTCTACAATGGCAAGCTTTATTTTAGAAGGGAATGATATTGCAAGACCAATTCAACACTGCCATTTTCAAATATGGAAACTATCTCTGAAATAGTTCCTTTAAACACACACATGCATGATATTAATGAAAAAGAGTTCAAGAGAACACATCCTATTACTTGAGCGAAGTGGCTGAAAACAGTTATGTTCTTCAATTTTCAATACTTACTTAATTAAAAACTAAGTTATATTCTCCTCAGGGCGCAAGTCAAGTTTTAATTAGAATTATACCCAGAGCCCCATGTATACATAATCTTTGTGGAGATGCAAGTGAGTCATTGACAACCTAAAGCACAGCTTTGGAATAAAAACAAAAGCTAAGAGACAAATAGATTTAGGCTGAGCTGTCCTTCCGAGGAGCAAGAGCCCCTGCCAGAAAAAAAGTGGCAAAAGGGATGAAGGTAGAGAAAACAAAGCAAAATATATTGTCCTGTTTCTTGGGTTTAAGACTAGCCAAAGGAACTGAAGAAGTCTTTGGCTAGATGGAAGTATCTCTACCATCTACTCTGCTTCCTACATCCTACACTTTCTAAGTTTGGAGAGGCAAGGAAGCAGAGGGAAAAGGAAAATAAAAAGAAGTAAGGTGTGCTGTGTACAAATACCAACTCCTGTGATGAACATAATCATTACATACTGCAAGCATGTACTAATAAAATAATAGGAAAAAGTTTAAAGGAACTGGTGTTATTGGTTCGGCAGAATAATGTTTGCATCATTAGGATACAAGCTCCACAAGGCAGAAATTTTTGTTTACTACTATACTGTTGTAGTTCCAATGCATAGAGCAACCTTATACAAAAGTAGATGCTTCATAAGTACATGCTGGAAGAAAACTCTGCGAGTCATTTTAAAATTCTTATTTTTTTTTAATTTAAAGAAAAATAGAGGCTGGGGATTTAGCTCATTGGCATAAGTGCCTGCCTTGCAAGCATGTGGTTATAAATTCAATCCCTGGTACTGATTTAAAAAAAAAAAGAAAAGAAAAATAGTGAGCATAGTAAATTATATCTGAAAGCAGCCTCCTCCAACTCCCATCTTGAATTTCTCCTATTCTGTCTATACACTCAGCCTTCCATTGTTCCATTTTTCCACATTTAGAGATGTGATGTCCGGTATCTAGGACTCCAAGCTCACCTGCCCCTTCCTGGTGTAGGAGGTGCCTCTTGTTAGTGTAACTGCAGTCACAGACAGTTGTCAGCCTCTAATGTGTGTGTTCTGTGTAGATCGGGATTTGGAATTCCAACAGTGGGCTTAACATGACTGATGGCCAAAAAGAGAAGACCAACAATATCACCGACTCACTGGCCAACCGAACACTCATTGTCACCACCATTCTGGTAAGTTCTCTTCTAGAAGTCAGAGATTCCAACTTAGACTCCTATGCTAGAGCCAAAAGAATTTTTCAACTATCTTTTTTATGCTGGTAGCTCAGTCTGTGTGTGTATACTTTTGCTGGGTCACTACCCACGTACTGTTATATATTCTTTCTTCCAACCTTTATCTGAGGATGCCTTCCTTCAGTGCACACTCAGCCCTGCTCTCCCTCACTGTCAACCCCCATCCAGCTGTCCTTTCTTGTTCTCTGACTGCTGGTCTTTTGGTCCAACCAAGAGGAGTCTAGCCACAGAGCAGGGAAATGGAGAGAGGCCAGAGGGTTTCTTCACCTGAGTCCTCCCTACTGTCAGTCTGTATTTTTTGCCAGAACCACTGTTTTTCCACAACCACAGCTCCTACCCAGTCCACCAGCCTACAGCCAGGGTCCAAATGCAGTGTGTTCCAGGGACACTCTGATGCTTGTGCCTGACTCAGTTCTGGGAGTTCCTGGCTTCCTGATTCAGTGAGTCTCTGAGTGTCAATACCCTGTCTCTAGTCTTGTCCCCATTTTCTTTGGCTCCCTTTGTCTGTAACATCCCCTTCGTGAGCCATCCTTCGAAGATCCTGCTTCCTCTTGGAACCCTGATCCTAC
>PVJX010005915.1:0-81548 GCA_004027295.1 Dolichotis patagonum | reverse complement strand
GGGAAAAAGGAACACTGCTCCACTGTTGGTGGGAGTGCAGACTGGTGCAATCACTATGGAAATCAGTATGGAGAATTCTCAGAAGTCTAGGATTGGAAACTCCATTCAATCCAGCTATTCCCCTCCTGGGTATTTTCCTAGAAAAACTGAAAACATCATATCACAGTGATGTATATGCACCCCTGTTCATAGCAGAACAATTTGTAATAGCTAAATCTTGGAAACAACCTAGATGCCTATCAACCGCAGTGGATGAAAAAGATGTGGTATTTTTATACAATGGAATATTACTCAGCTATGAAGGAGGATGATCTTGAGGCCTTCATAGGGAAATGGAGACGACTTGAGACTATCCTCATTAGTGAAATAAATAAGAATCATATTTATAAACATTGCATGGTGTCTCTACTGTAAAAAGTAATAACAAATGTAGGAGTAATAAAACCCAAAATGTGTAACTGCTACTGTAAAAAAGAGAGGAAAAGAAAGTTCTCTAAGGGATATAATTGCATGTATGTTTAAGTATGTAAGTTGAATGACCATATTACTGTTTTAATTAGATCGTGGAGTAGAACTGTTAACAGTCTCATTGTTTGAATGTGTACTTTGCATGTTTTAATTTTGTAACTTGAACAACTATTTCCAAGATGACAGTATGTAAGTTATCAAGTAATAATTTCTTAGTGTTTTTTGTTCTTTTGTTTTTTTCCTTGAAATTCTTTATTGTTGCTACCCTTTTTTGTTTTGTTTCTCTTAAAAAAAAAGAGAAGCAGTAACTGAAGACTGGCATATGCTTCCTATAATTCTCTGCAGCCTACTGTTTCTTCCAGTTTCCTATTCAATATTGTGCAGTAGTTTCTATTATGTGAAAAAAATGCCATTGGGAATTTAGATCTTGAAACCTAACATGGGAAAAATAGTTTTCTACATTTTGACCCTTACATAGAATCTTTTTCATGGTTCTCTAGAAGACAAGCAGAATAATTCTGGTAAGTGAATATTACTGTGAAGTAGTATTCATTTGGGCCACTTGCTCCAGAAGAAATAGTCTAAAATGCGGCTTGCAACTATATTTCTCTGAAGAGCACGTGGAAAACTGAGATTTGTGTTTGTGCAAAATCCCGTGCCCGATGACCCTTTTTCTTCCATTATGACAATAACCATTCATCCAGAAATGTTAACGTAGTTTTGACGAAACTAATGGATATGCCCTCCCTATCTACCTCTGTGGGCTCAACCAACTGTAGTGAAAATAGTTTGGAAAAAATTGCTTTTTTACTAAAAGACGCTTTCCCCTGCAATTTTCCCTAATAGCTTTTATCAGGTACAAGTAATTGTTATGGCTTCTATCTAGATTTTCCCCAGATTCGCTTGTTGTCGTAGATGGGGCTTTTCAGAGGTCTAGAGTGTGGATCTAGAGTGTATGATGCTGGGATTTAGGAAGAGACGCTGAGAATAAGGGTGCCTCACCTCGAGTGAGTGCTACTTGCCCAATGGGTGGGTGACCTGGATAGAATATACGGGACAGAAAGAAGCTGCTCTGCTACTTTGCTTCCTTCTGCGAGCCCTTCTTTGCCATGGAATTTCTCCTCTTCCATGTTGTCTTGGATCCAGTCAACTATAAAATAAAACTTTTACATACTGTGACCTGAAATAAACCTTTCCTCCTCTAACTTTAGCTGTGTATTTTGTCTTAGGAAGAAAAAAAGTAAGACCGCAATCTAAAGCATATGAGAGGATAGGCAAAGATACATGTAAATATGGCAATGTTTCATGTAAGGGGCTTAAGCATCCATAAATCTGGAACCCCACAAGGGTTCCAAAACCAATCCCCATGGGACACAGGGACAGCTGTATTTCCTAGATTATTTCAGTGATTTAAACCTTGCTGCATTTACAACAGCCGACAGTCCCCATATCTTCCCACTAGCCTACGTTTTCACCACTGAAACCACTGCCAGTCTTTCGGGTAATGATTATACATGTAAATCTTTTCTCTATCCTAATTTTTTAAATAAAGATTTGAGATGCTGAGTGCACCCATGTAAACTACCTGAGGATCATAACCACTAAAATGCTATTGCAACCTTAGGGCAGTCAGAACAGAACTTGCACACTAGTGCCTTCTCCTTGTACTTGGCAAGTTGTTTTTAATTTCCACAGGTTAGGATGGCTTTTTAAGTATTATATATATATATTCTTGCTTATGCATACTGACACAAAGATCACTTTTTAAATAACACTGAAGAGTTGGTATTTTCAATAACCTGCTAGAGCAGACATCATGATTTCACATAAGCTTGGAAGTGGTTTGAGCATCAGTCCATGGATGTTGAATGGCCCCAAAGGCCTGTGTTAAAGAACTGGTCCCCAGCATGGCACTGTTGGGAGATGCTGTGTACCTTTAGAAGGGCTTTGTAAGGAGTGCTTAGGATATTGGGGATTAGTCCAGAAGGGAATTGTGATACCTAAACTTATCTTTGCTTCCTAGCCATGATGTAATTTTCTCTGTCACAGACTTCTACCACTGCCATCCAGTTCCACCAGAGACCCAACACAACTGGTCCATATGATCATGGACTAAAATCGTGAATCAAAATACACCTTTTTATCTTAGGTATTTTGTTATAGTAACATGAAGTTAATACACTAATGTAGCTTTAACATTTCTTGTATAGATTTTGTCTATGCAAGACAAATGCATGTATTGGGGAAGAGGGAAAGGAAGGCATGTATTTCCCATCCCCAATACATGCCTTCTTGCCATGTTTTTCACAATCGGCTGTGAGTATACCTTTTATTCCAAACCTGAGTGTGTCAAGGTAGCTCAATAAACTACAACATTGGTAATATCTGCATCAAGTGTATCTACTGGCTTTGAAAACTCAGACATTTGGGAATTTCTGAAGACTTGGAAGAACATTTCCTTGTTTTAGTTCCTCCTTTTGATTCACGAGTTTGCATTTTTATTAAACTTGTATGTCTGAAAGCTTTCTGGGCAAAACTAAAAATAAAAACTATTTTGTTTTTTACCATGCCCATCACTATCCTCGGTTTTGTGGAAAACCTTACCAGCATGACAATATGATACTGGTTTTCCCAAATTGAAAGATAACTATCAAACTTGACAGCATCACAGTAACTTAATGAACTACAAAAACCTGCTAAAGAATTGGCAGAAAGAAAAAATGTTAATTATAATATTAAGCAGTTCAAGTTTTGGATCACTACTGTAAATCTTAACTTTCCATGTATCACAAACCAAAATCAAAACATGAAGAAAACAGTAAAACTAAGTGCTAACTAGCCATACAATGCAAAGAGTAACCACAATTTTTCCCCATTGTACAAATTATCCTCCTTTCCAACAAACTATCAGATCGCATTTGGGTATAACAGTATATAATGATTAGTGATGTAGGCTTTGCAAACAATTTTAAACACATGGACTTCTGGGGAACAGTAGAAATCTAGTCTTGCAGAGGGCACATGAACCAATGGTTGAGAACCGAAACAACTCAGATGCACAGTATTTGTTTCTCTGAAGCTGGTAGAATAATGTTGAGCTGAAGAATTATTTTGGAAATAAACACATATGACAAAGAGACTGACTCCCAGCAAAAGCAGTTTTTGCTTTGGGTTCTAGAAAATGCAAAGTAAAAAGTGGGAGGGTGAAAGGTCTCAGAAGTGCACTTTCTTCGCACATGGCCTGAGTGACCTGAGCCCTGTCAGCCGGACCCAGGCATGTTGCCTATAGAGCTAACGGTCACTGATGCAAAACTGAAAATGATCTTGTAATCTGAGCAACTATTTTGAAGATAACAATACGTAATATAGTAACCATTGTTAAATTCCTATTATTTTGAAATTCTGTATCATTTTTATTTTTTCCATTTTAAAATAAAAAAATTAAAAATTAAAAACGATCATTTGCTTCAGAATGTACGTGAGCTGATTAACAGCTCTAGGTGGCCAGTCCATTGTAAGTATGCTCTACAGTACTTCATGCACAGAGTGAGGCCACTTAAATAGAATCGAATGGTGCTCCATTTACAGGTGGCTTAGAGGTGGTTGAAATTCTAAGACTATGCTTACTGGACTTACTCATACTATGTAAGCATTGTTAGCTATGTCACAGCCTGTGACAAATATCCATAGCAAAGTTCGAACAGAAAAAGAACTCTCAACATTTCAATGGTCTGGTATAAATTAAACTTCAGCTGATAATACAAGTACATCCTTGCTCAGTAGATACACAAAAGCAAATACATTATCAGCTTTTGTTTTTTAACCTTTAAGATATTCAAATATATTTTATAATTTTTATTATGGTAGTATGTTTGCATTATATGATTATATTCCTTGTGGAGAATTGTTACATGCACATAACACATCTCGGTTCCTTTCCATCCTCTCCCTTTTCTACCCCTCCATCTCTTGGTCCCTTTCCCATTTACAAAAGATCTATCTATTTCCCTTTTATCTTTTGAGATTCTCATGTAAGAGAAATTATGTGATATTTAAGCTCATGTGTCTGGTTTATCCCAATTAACATTATGGTGTCTATTTTTCTACATGTGACTCAAGTTTATCCTTCATGGCAGAAGAATGTTTTACTCCACTGTGTATCACATTTTCTTTATCCGTTCAGCTATAAGCTGCTTCGAAGGTTTAGCTATAATGAATTGTACCGCTCCAAACAAGATTCATGTATTCTAATAACATGATGTCTTTCAACTCTCTCAGAAAGATACCAAGGAAATGAATAGCTAGAGCAAATGGAAATTCCTAGTTTTATTTTTTGAGGAATATTCAACCTAATTTCCATGATTGTACTTGTTCACATTCTCACCAACAAGTGAGAATGTGTAAGTTACTTCTCAAGTAGTAGAAGTTACTTCCCAACCCCTCAGTCTCACCAGCATTTGTATTAGATTTCTTGATAATAGCTATTCTTTCTGTATTAAGATGGTATCTCAGTGTTGTTTTAATTTGCATTTCTGTAAGCGCCAGAGGTGTTTAATGCCCATTTGTTCTTCTTCCGAGAGTTGTCATTTTAGCTGTCCATTTTTTTGACTGGATCTTTTATGTTGGAGGTGTCTAGTTTTGAGTTTTTGTACATTCTAGATTTCAGTTGTCTTGAGAAATAGCCAGCAATTATTTTCCCCATTCTTCAAAAAACTATATGCTTATATACAAAAAAACCTATATGCTTATATATACAAATCTGTTGTTTCCTTAGACTTTTACCCCAGCTAAAAGAAAAGTTGTTTCTAAGGCTGTAGCTGCTATAAACGTTGAATTATACTTGCATTACAACTATACAGTTGGAACGTGACCAGTTTTGTTTCCTTGTAGTCAATCTGACAATTTTCCTCTCATTTCTTTTCTTTCAGCACAAATTCTAGACATAAATCTTATGTTTCTGCCACTTTCCTAGTAAGTCTAAAGTATATGCAACCAAATAAGACTCTCACTCACCAGTAAAACTGAAAGAAGTTGGATGGAGTATTGTTTGTCCTTGTTTCTTAGAAGAACTTCCAGTCTTTTAACTGACAGTGCAGCTGTTTATTAAAAAAATTTCAGAAAAATTAGTCTATTCTCAACTTCTCTATCAGACAAGTTGGCTATATATATTTACAAAATATTCACCTGAAAATAAAGACAGGGCCTATTTACAACTTTCAGAAACTAATGAAAACAATCTGGATGTATAATCAAAAACTCAACCTCACTTAAGCCCAGTATTGAATAGCCAAGTACCCTGTGACGTCTATATGCTGGGGCAATGTCTAAGTGATGGCAATCACTGAGTGAACATCACCACGTGCATCGGAGGCTGACGCCTCAAAGCAAGCTAGCTTTTCTGGGCAGAAATGGGCACAGGAAGCTTGTTGGCTTTTACCAACCAACCCCAAAATGATGTGAGAATAGATGAAACCTGTAGCTATGAACCATTTCAAAATACACTAGATCTCTGGCTTACTTTAAAAAAAAAGAGAAAAGTTTATAACAATTATAATGCATGGAAGAGAGCAACTGAATTGTCAAGACATGCCTTCTTTGAAATCCTTTGAGTTGGTAAATGGCAAACCCCAGAACCACTCAAATATGGTAATTTCATCTATAAAATTAGAGTGTAGGCTTGATGCTGTCCATAGGACTCTAACTTGATGGTCTCTAAATTCTTTCCAAATGTGAAATAAACATTCTAGATTTAAACAATGTTAAGTGTGAGCGGGGCTTATCTCACCCCATTGTTATAGCTTAATGTTTATGTTCCTAGTTCTTAAAAATATTGTTTAGCAATCTGGATAGTTATGCTTTAAAAATCCTTACTTACAATTTAAGCTTTGATAAAAATCCTTACAAATCTAGCAATAATCAGGAATAAACTAAATTAGGCCATGATATGTCAACCAATACAAGGCAGCAGTTCATAGTGCAACTTGGTACTGCTTTTAAAAATCTATTTTTTCTTAAATTTTTACTAGGGCTAATGATTTTTATAGTTGTTAATGCATTCAGGAACAACTTCAAACTTACTATAATACCCAAATGCACAAACATCTCACTAATCACCTATAAACTGCTGTTATACTTTACTCAAAATAGTGTTATGACAAGTCACGAATTTAGCTAAAAATAGTAGATCCATAGTTAGCACAATCATTTGCTCATCTGTCTGTCCATCTAATCATCTATCCATCCATGCATTTATGGCAGGTTTGTTGTAGACACATTTTTCAGTATGTTCCTCATGGCAATGGGGGATATATATCGTATGCAGAAGTAAACAAGGTTTTAGCATTAACTGCAACATACGTTCCCTATCGTGTCCAAACTGCCACTTTACATCGTGTTCCAGTGGTTTCCCTAACAAACTATATAAATATATATGAGAATATACATAGTTACACGAGAACAAGTGCTAATAAGAGAACACATGCTTTAGAGGCAAGATGTGCAAGTGTCAATGAAATAAATGTGTGAGGTAAAATTTCCCAACCTTTCCACAAAGGATTTTCTACTGTACTATAAATAGTCCTTATCTTTATAGTTGTCCTTTAGCAGGTCCATTCCTAAAGCAGAGTCATTTCGGAAATCTCTCCGATTAGATAAATACCACGTGACTGCACAATTGTGAAACACATTTCTCTTTAAAACATTCTCCCAAAAGTACATTCTTAAGTGTACATTTGTAAAACACATTTGTAAAACAGAAAGAACTTTTTCATAGAATGTGCTACTCTTTAAATGTTTCTTAAAAGGAATTCTGTAGCATCTCCCACACTCTGAATTCCATAACTCAGTTTAATCTTTACACACCCACTTGGGGCAGGGTCACTGTGACAGAAAATCTGTTTATCAAAAACTGAGTTTACTGTTTAAAGTGAGCACCATCTTTGACTGGTGTAACATTCTTTTGCTCACTGTGTTTATTTAACAGCACTCTATCTCTCAGGGCATGCAATCCACAGGACACATCCACCATTATCGTTTCTTGCTACGTACCTTTTACAATATGGTTCTTCTTCCTCGTTTTTTTTAAACCTATTTTATTCTCTTAATAAATAAAAACACACTATTTTATACTATTTGGGTCAAATTAATTTTATTATGTTCCATGATGAATTGCCACCAGTGCAACATCCTATTCACTATACATTTCAAAAAAATTCACATACTAAAACAAAATTTCAGTTGATAAATGGAAATGAATGATTGAAAATCTTTATGAATCTCATACATACAATATGTGGCTAGCTGAAATTGTCTATCACATAGCATGTAGATATGAAAAGCCTCATGCTAGTTTGTTAAAGGCAAAGGCTACCAGACAATCATTTAGCTGGAGTATACATGAGAGGCTTTCAGACAATGCATAGGTAGAGCTGCCCACAGTGCACGACAGTGGAGGACTGAACCTTACATCTTACTTGGTAAAGAAGATTTGATCTTCACGCCTGGACTGAATTCCACAGCCATTTCAACCAACAGTAATTTAGACTTTGTGCAATAACAATAAGAAGCCTTTTTTTTTTTTTAAGAAAAAAGAATAAACTTAGTTACCTTGGTAAATCATATATCCATCTTACATGTTGTGTTCCTAACTCAAAGACACTTCTAGTATACATTTATCTTACCAAAGTTAGTTGGAAAACCTTCAAACCTTTGACCAAAAGTTAAGAGACATCTTAAATTGGCATTATCTCAAAAATATTCCTAGAAAAAGATGTTTTTATAATGTCTAGATAAAAATGCTTTACATTACTTAAAATAAGCATACTGTTCTATTTACCATTTGCACAAATTCTTAATTACATCGGTCAATATCCGTCCGGTCTCATCCACACCAGACTCAGTGAGCTGTAGCCACAATTAAAATGATATAAGCAGGAAAAGGTTTTTAGCAGCAAAGGGCACTGTTTTTACAATAAACAAAAGTCTAGAATCTTCCCCATGTGCTTAAATTACTCTTACAAGGAAGGCAACATTCTCTGAATAACTTAACTATTTTACTGCACCACTCACTGCTTTCAGCAACTAAACCTTTTAAATTATTTTTATGATACCTAGATGAATGATCACTAGAGTATGTGATAAACTGGTTAAAATTCAAGCCACATCTTGCAGGTCCAGCCTGTCAAGATCAAGGCAATACTAGATTTTGGTTGGAACAATTCTAGATAGCATAATTTTTAGTTGGATACTGTGACTATAGTAATGAAATACATTTGGAACTACATTCTGCATATGACTCAGTGTGAGAAAATACATATTTAAATCAAATAATTTTTTTACCTAAAATTTAAGGTAGGAATGATAATTAGCACTATAAATACGCAACAAACCCCTTCAGGCAGATTAGTGTACTGTAAAGAGGCAAGGAAACCCTAATTTAACACACCATTTAGTATGCATAACAAATGTGCAGGTTGCAAATTTTTATTAAACCAACAAAAAAATATCAAATCAGTTAAATGTTCCAAGAAATGTGACACTGGACCATCAATCTTTTTTAAAAAAAAATGTAGTCCTTCACCTGATGTTTGATATAAACCTTGAGAAATTGCCAAAATAAAAATATACAGCATGATAGATTCAGTACATAATTTCAGTACATAATTTTGACAGTAATTTGATTTTTTATGGTTCATACAAAGTAAAAACTAAAAATAATTCTATACAATTTAAATAATGTTGATTTAAGTAGCATGTTAAGGAAATAGTAGAGTGGTTCATGATTAAAATCCCCAAACCTTCAATGGAAATAATTTTTCAGAATAATGTCAAAACATCTTTTTAAAAATTTTTGCCTAGGGCCGGGGATTTAGCTCAGTGGCTTAAGCACCTGCCTGGCAAGTGTGAGGTCGTGAGTTCGATCTCCAGTACCAAAAAAAAAAAAAATTTTGCCTAAAAGAGCCTGCCACATTTGCTACAACATAAAAATAACCTTAGTTGATTCTAAGCATGTAAGGGTTCCCTGTGATTCCAGCCTGTAAATACCACTGCTGTACCAGGAACAGGTAACATCGCTAGAAGAGGTGTGTTACTGATTTTCCTCGTTAGTATCTCTGCCGTGATTCTATGAAGTGTGTATTGCTAAAATCTGAAAACCGGCATCAACGTAGTAGTGTCTACAGAACTGTGCAATGTATCAGCTCCAACATTCATATGTAGCATTGTATTCAAATGAAGGGGCTAAAGAAACTAAAGTTTACATCACTTAAAAAAGAATGTAGTGCTATACTAGATTTCAATAAGAAAATTTAGGTACAGAAAAAGTAGGGTATGAAAATAGTGTTTTCCTTCTGGCATTATAACTAAATTACATTAAGGATTTTGTCAGTCTCACACATAATATTTAAACTCCCTTGTTGATGGAATGAAATATATTCACAAATCAAGTGAGCATCCTGGTGTAAACCTGCACACAGTCACAGGGAGTAGCTTTGTAGAGTACTATGACAGACCTTTACAGATTAAATGAGGTATTGCACAGATTAATAAAAAAAAGCAAAAAAGGCAACAAAAATATACAGCAAATTGGTAGAACATTTACATGGTAATTTTACAGAATCCATAGACAGAAAGTAGTGTTTAGTATTTCACCTTAAAAATATATATATATATATAATATATAGATCAGTCTTCCCATTCATCATCATCCTCAAAATCTTCTTCATCATCTTCATCTTCATCCTCATCTAGAACAATATCAAAATAAATAATTAGGGGCTGGGGATTTAGCTCAGTAGCTTAAGTGCCTGCCTGGCAAGCGTGAGGTTGTGAGTTCGATCCCCAGCACCAAAACAAACAAACAAACAACATGCTAAAATGACATTACAGAAATGTTGGGTGATTTTTTTTTCTTAGCTCATGAAGCAGAAACCATTTAAGTTCCAAAGAAGGTTAGTTACTAACATAGTCTAAAATCTAAAAAAGTACATCTAAAATGTGTGATGGTAAACTGAAGATTAGAACAGGAGTTCCAAGATTTGGCTCTGTGTCATAGTTGTATGTAACATATTTTTAACTTACGTGTTCTTTTTCATTTTTATTGCATTTTGTTTTTCTCAATACTGGAGATCCCAGGGCCTCATGCATGCTAGGTATGCTCTCTACTACTAAACTACATCCCAAACCTATTCTATCTGTTTCTTTTAATGTGTAAAAACTACATTTGGGTCAGTCTTTCTGAATTTCAGGCTTGCATGTTATGAATTCAACTTCCTTCTTTTACTCTTCAGATTTTCAAACTCAAAACTCACTATTTTCTTAACCTTCTTCCACTGCTTCCACTCTACTTGACTCTATCTCAGTTACTGGCATCACTAACTTGTCAAGGGATTATGCCAAAACCCTGGAAATTATTAATGATGTGCCTTTGGGACCACCTAATCATCAAATCTGCTCTTGTCTACACTTCCTCTGAAACTTTCCAGACCACCATGGTATCCTGCTTAGATTATGGGAACTCTACAGTCTTTCTGTCATAGCAAACAATGATATTATTTACATTCTAAATTTTTAAAATAATGTGGTTAATCTTCCTAAGGCTTCCTGTTGTCTAAATAAAATCCAAAGTGACCTTACCCTCAAAGATGTTACATGACTTGTCAAGTCACTCTCTCCTCTTTTTTCCTGTTTGCCCTGTTTGTATTCACATTTTTACTAACATGGCCTCCTTTCTGTTCCAGAAATATGCCAACTTTACTCATGCATTAGAGCTTTTAAACTAGCTGTTTTTCTGTCTGAGCTTTCTCATCATTTATTTTTACTCAAAGACCATGCCCACAGAGCTTTTTCCTGATCATCGTGTGTGAAGTATAACCCTTCCCCACAGTCAGTAGCCTTAACTTTCCTTGTACCACTCATTGCTACCTGAAATTCTGTCACTGTCTGTAGATACCTGGTCTTCACAACAGAATACAAACTCTTTGGAAGCAACACCTTTGCTTGTCATTGTGCCCTCAATACCAACACAGTGCTCTACAGAAGTCAAGTGCTTGCTGAATGAATTAGTATTTCACTGTTATCAAATTCTATGAGCATCTATCTACATTTTACCAACTTTTCATAATTGCTAACCTTGCAAATATCTATCTATCCATCTATCTCAAAGAAAATTCACAAAGGTCAAGTTGGCAAAGTCCGCAATAGTCAGCAGGTGCATGTGATAGTAATAAGGAGCCAGTAAGAAAGTGCGTATGTGAAATAGCTGAGCAGAACATGAAGCAACTGTTTTTTTCTGTTTCCCCTATAAAAAATATTTTTATGGAAAGGTTCTATAAAGAAGTACTTATGCTCTAATATTAACACAGAAATTAACAACGCTAGAGAGTGACACAGATACCTTCCTTTGGTCTACAAACTTAAGTTGATTCTTTCACAATAATAATAACAATTTTTATTTAATTAACACTAATGATCAGCACAAACTTACTAGAGAATTTATTTGGAAAAGAGTTATAATAGACTACATGTTAACTTCTAGGTTTAGCTTTCTAGCATAAATAACCTGCTATCCAAAACTTCTGCTAAACACACTTCTAAAATTCACCTGGATGAAAACATCAAGTATACCCAATTATGCATTTATAGACTGTCAAAAGATAGGGATTTACAAGCTATCCACTCAAGCAGCTAGTAATTCTATCATCATATACTACATAGGAAGTACAGTTAAAGAACTGAATCCAAAAATAAAAAAATAAAAAATTATGAACCCACTGAGGTTAAACAAAATAAATACTTTCACAGAAACTTGCCAATTCTTTGCCAATTCTTTTTTTCTTGTTATAGAATGAGGATCAAATCTATTTGATTCTAGCATCTTTCAAAATTTTTAAGTAATTTTTATATCTGAATTTTTCTTTTAAATTTTCTTTTCATGTTCAGCTTGAATTTCATTATGGCAGTCAAATGAGTTTATTTCCAATAGTCTCAATTAGAATGTTTAACTCTTCGCCATTTCAAGCTTTTGCCAGAAGGCTCAAAGTTCTCCATGCCTGTTCTCAATAACATTCTGCTATGTACCAGTTGCTGTATTTATTTTCTGCTATATTGACGAATGACTCATGTTTCCTGACTTCAAATACTATGAGTGTGACAAAAGGAAACTGAGACCACCTACTAATGTCAAATTATTGCAGAATGTATGTAGTAGCAAAGGTAGGAAAAACTGTTTATAAATAATTGTCAATTTTACATAGTAACTGATAGTATTATATTGACAGTACTTTATAGTTTTGAAAGGAAAATTCAGCTTTTTAGCATAAAACAAATCAGGAAGTCATGTTATTCAAAAGGGAAAATTGGACACCTGCCGATGACAATAATATAAGGCAGCAGATCAATGTTTTCCTAAATAAGCTTCCAGAGAAACAGTAAAATTTAGAAAAATAAAAGGTACTTTAATGAATATCTTTAAAGAAAAGGAAGCAAAAATAAAACTGGGATTGAACTCATGACACATTTGCCAGGCAGACACTGTGCTCCTGAGCTATATCCCTAGCCCAAAACTGACATATTTTTCAGCCTTTGATTCCCATTCTAAATCCAAGAAAGAATTATTCTCTCTTGAATCTAGATATTGCACCTACTGCTGAATCTAAAGCATAGTCCCCTCTCCTCATTTTTGAACTATCAGAAACGTGACCCAGATGATCACTGTTCTCTTTCAAACGTCTGCTTCACCGGGATTCTATGTACTATATTCTCCAGGCCTCAGATTTCATTAGATCTTCTCTTTCCTAAATTGCCCTATTCTCATCCCATTCTAAAACTAAGCACCATGTACTATGCACAACCTATCAACATGCAAATTTACATTAGACATCTTTCAGGAATTCTAGATCAATGACCAACTGCACATTTTAATAAGTATATCAAGTTTAATATGTACAAAAGCCAAACTCTTGGTTTTCAAACTTGCTTTCTGTACGATTTTACTCTTCTAACTGCTCAGTTATGAGTTATCATTCACGTCTTATACTTTTAAACCTAATTTCCAATCCATCACCGATCCCAGTGATCATATTCAAAATACACTTACGCACTTTTCATTGGTACTGTCAATCTAATTCAAGTCTCCATGGTTTCTTGTTTGAATCGTGGACCCCTTGCAGTAGTTTTCCATCACATTTAAACTAAAAATTAGCACTCTCACTCCTTTAGATTCTTCTCCTGCCCCAGCCATCCTGGCATCTTTATTCACACCGCACTTGGTGTTCTTTCACCCACATGCTTCCCCCAGTTTTCTACATGTTTCACTCCTTAAATTCCTTCTGGTCTTCTCTCAAACATTACTTTATTTAGGCTTACTATTCCACTCCAAACTGAACCTCCCTCCTTCAGCTTGTAATTAAACTGTAATTAATTCCCTACCACCTTCCTCTGATAAACTTTTGTCCTTAAAACCTATCACCATTTAATATACTATAAACTCTCCCACCCCACTTACTCCAACGGGCAGGGATTTTTGTTGTTTGGTTAAAATTTTAGTATTATTCCACAACAAATGTTTATGAAACGAATTAGTCTAGTCTCTCTCTCTCTCTGTAATGTGATGTAGGAATAAATATATCCACATGAGAAAAACAAATGTTGCCAAGTACTTTAACATATCCATGTGCTAAGTGTGTGCAGTGACACATGCCTGTAACCACAGCTACCTGGAAGGCTGAGGCAGAAAGATAACCAGTTTCAGGCCTACTTGGAAAATACAGCAAGACCCTATCTCAAAAAAATTTTTTAAAAAGGGTTGGGTATATAGTTCAGTGGTACAGTATGTGCCTACTATGCACAAGACTTTGGGTTTAATCCTGAGCACCCTCCCCCTCAAAAGACACTGAGGTCCCTACAGAGAAAAAGAAAGTAATATTTATTGCATACCTACTGTGTGCTAGGCAACCTCAACCTTAAATATTATTTTAATCTCACATGCATATGTGAGTTCGTTCCACATAACAAAAAAATTAAAGTTCACTGAAATTGTATTTGTAATAAAAATAAAGATATGATTCTAGCACATTGTGCTAGAGCACTGTAGTAGACCCCAATCACTTCAATTGGCCAAATGCATACTACTGCCTTTTAAACGAGCAGTATTCATTTATATGGTCATATACATATGTTTAACGATTTTAAAGTTTATTCAAATAAACCTTTTAAGCAACGACAAAAGATGGAAGGCTCAAGAAAGTATTCTTTAGTGAATTCCAAAATCAGTGGAATCACCTAACTTTTCAGCATTAACCCTCAATAGATTAGAGAAACTTAACAGAATTTCTTACGTCATCAAAATATCATAGGAGTAAGATTCAGAAACTTCAAGTCTCTTCTAGAGGTTGCTTGCCAGGACTTCTACTTGCATTTGTCACCACAGGAAACAAAACTACCATTCTTCCCAAGTTTTCCCCAGTTTTTTGTTACGGCTGTGTTCCCTGTCATCCATTAAGTTTCAGACAGCCTAGTCATACAGGCAATAATTGTTTTGAATACTGCCTAGAACCTGTCTCAGTAGTACTAGAAAAAGCTTATAAGACAATTATAAAACTAAAAGTAGCAGAATATCCAAGTTTATTTTACACACACACACACACACACACACACACACACACACATATGCAAAGAAATACCTGAAGAATGAATGGCTTTGCTCCTTTTCTGCATCACTTCCATCAAGGCACCCACAATTCCTGAGGTGGGTGCAGGTGTTGGTGGTGTGGATTCTTGACCATCTGACACCTTGGAAAAGAACATCAGGGAAACTCAGCTGCGGGCTGGAGCTGCAGCTCAGTGGCATAGCACTCGCCTTGGGCTCAATTCCCAGTACCACACAGCCACAGAAAGACACTTCAATATCAATCTTCAGCAAGAGGGTCTCTCCTCAGAACGCCCTATTTTTTAGAATCACTTCTTATTTTAAAAAGAAAAATACAAGGAAAAAAAAAGCAGGGACATCTGCAAGCCCAGGATACAATTAACTAAATTAAGAAGCAAACTACACTTTTAAAGAACTATCCAAGAAATACTTTCTTTCCTTCATGTCATTAATACATATATGTCATACATTTCAAAAACAATGACTATACTTACATAATCATTACTCTTCCCTGCATAATACTTGCCCCTTGAAATTTGAGTTACTTCTGTTCGACTGAGCATACAAACCCTTAGATGATAAAATTTAAAACCACTATCAAGGGACGTGAGTTCATGAACCTAGAGTAATATTCAGATTCCTACACTTACTAGGTGAGGATCACATTAAGACATCTGAGAGCAAGAGCAGAAATTCATGTTTTCCAAGAAAAATTCAGTTGTCTATGTTGTACCTATATTTTATAGTTATAATTAGTTTGTGTACAGAATATTTCAAAATGAACTTCCCTTCTCTTTCAGGAGACTGAAAAGCTTTTAAAATACATCCATCTCACAAGTCAATTAACTATCCCTACTAGAAATGTAACTATCTTATCCAAAGTACATTCAGAAGAAAAATTACCACTTTCATTAAAATTTACTTTTCTAGAATAGTACATTAAAAAATTATCCCTATTCCCAATATGCACACTGAAAAAGGAAGAATATAGGAAAACCGTTCAGAAAGAAATACAATTTTAAATGTACTGCTTTAAGTTACTGTCTAAAACAGGGAAGTGTTTTTGTATTTTTCACTTTGTTATATTTGACTCTAATTATTACCCACATAAATGTTTAATATTGGTACAATTAAAGATGAAAGAGTATAGCTGTGCTAAATAATCATACAAAATTTTACACATTTTTATTTATGTGAAATTCTAAATCATTTCCTGGAGAAAATCATCTTATTAAGACAACTCTTTCCCTAAACTGCTTGTCTGTTTGGACTAAAGACTTTTTCCTTTTTTAAAAAAAATACAGGGCTACCTTGGTTCACGAACCTAATTATTTCCACCATTCTGGTCACAAACCAAATTCAGCATTGTATTTATAAGATATAGGCTCATTTATTAGGAATTAGGTCTTAGGTAACTATTATGTTAGAGTCAATTAGGCTTTATGTAACTATTATTAGTAAAGCAGTCCCAGAAATTGGAGAGAGCAACAAAATTTCAGAGCTTTGCAGTTTTGCAAGAGGCTCTAACAGTAGCCACGGCTGCCTTTAAGTATCTGGTAATACAAAGCAGAGAGCACAAAGCAAGAACACAATACAATCATCAAACATATTCTTTTAGTACAGTACTTACTTGGACACGGTTACTTGAGGTATTATAAATATGGAATTCAAAATATATGTTAAGTGAATGCTTATATGACTCCTGCTATCTCTTTAATTACATCTGTAATTTCATATTAAGCATATTCATCACAAAATGAACTGATAATACACATAGAAAATTTAATGAAATACAGAGATTTAAGATCAAATATATAATTTGCCAATAATTTACCGATTATATACGCTATGATACTACACTGAATGCACCCAAAAGGAAAGTGACTGTTTAGGGTACAAATGGTTTAGTATTCTACATTCAGAATAGAAAATTCTTTTCTCTCTAAAAGAAATTTGAAAGCCAATTCACAAGCTGTTTCTCTTGCGGAAAAAGAGAAAGGGTAGAATAGAAAGAGGTGAGAACAATAAACTACTGCTTCAGGGCATTTTGAGTCTATTCTATCCCACTTTAAAAAACAGATTCACAGTTAAAAACCACTTTTACATTTTTAAATTGTTGGAAGCAAAGAGAAGTGACCACAGGTAACTCAAATTTCAGTGTAACAAACAAATTACGCATCATGCCCATTCATTCATTCATGTCCTCTTGGTGGCCCTTTAGAGGTAGAATGGCAGGCCTGATTAGCTGCAACAAGAGTCACATGACCTCTGAGACTACATATTTACTATCTGATCCTTTATTAAAAAAAGTTTGTTAACTGCTGGAAGATTCAATGACCTAGAGTGTTAAATGATCATCTTCTCTGATTCAGAAAATCCAAAATTGTCTGCCATCACCGCCAGAAACCCCATCAGAGGTACTACTTTTGTGTGCAGGCTGAGTCTTTGCTACTCTAAATTTCAGTATATGAACATTTTAAAAATAACTTAGTTTTCATAAAGTTATTGATGTGGATTAACCGAGGTGACCTCAACTAGTTTAAAGTAGGGCTGTTTTAAATTATCCATAGATAATAAGAATTTTTAAAAAGTATTTTTTACTTAAAAGTAGAGTTCAGAACAATGGATTGCAAACCTATTACATAACTCCATTTATATGAAGATCTAGAATAGGCAAAATTAATCTATGAATCAGATCAATCATTGTTTTCAGAGGAACTAGCTAGGAAGATACATAACTTTCTGAGATGATGGACTATTCTATGCTTTGATATAAAACTATATGCATTTATCACCTGAGCTCAAAACTCACTGACTGTATACAAAAATATTTAAAAGTTCATAGGGTTAAAAAACTGAATATAAATAATAGAAAAGATAAAAGAATAAACTTTTCAAAGATGCCTCATGAATTACTTTCGAATTTCATTCCACTAGATGATCTAAAAGGAAAAGGTCAGATTACTTACAGATTTCAGTTGAATACCCTGTCGTATCTGGTCTAAAAGTGCATCCCTTCCAGAGCAGGACACTGGTCGACTGTTCTGTTCCACTTTTTTTAGCTGAGCGCCCTCTCGAATTTGATCTAAAAGAGCTGCTTTGCTTCCTGCAGATGTTGGAACTTGATGGTCTCCATCAGAAGGGAGGCCAGGGGGAGGCGGTGGCCCAGGTGGAGGCGGAGGTGGAGGAGGTGGGGGTGGCACCACTGACCCTGTTGTCACCGACAAAGGAGGAGGTGGTGGTGGAGGCCCTGAAGGTGCTGAGGAGGGAAGGGCTGGAGGTGGAGGAGGGTGCATCCTGTTTGGCGGAGGTGGTGGTGGGACACTGGCTCCAGGCCTGGAAGGCGGTGGTGGAGGTGCAGCTGCGGGAGCTCTGGATGGTGGTGGGGGAGGAGCACCCCTTCCCCTGGCAGGGGGAGGAGGAGGGCCCGAGCTGTGTGGAGGAGGGGGAGGTGGAGGTGGCCCTCCCCCTCGTGATGGTGGTGGAGGTGGTGGTGCTGAAATAAAAACAGAAAAACAGTATGAAAGCATCCTTTTAACACAGTAATTTAACATGTCAGAAAACTCCTATAAAACAAAAGACCAAGCAAAAAAGCCCTCATCTTTGAATTTTATATACAAACATTAGCTGAGCACTCACATCTTACAATTTTATTTGGAAATAAATACTAGCTTAAAGGTCACCTTCCCTTGTTTCCTGAAAAATATTAGCTAAAACAATAGAATATAATGTTTGGCGCTTAGTATCAGTTCTGAAGGTAAGAGCAATAAAATTAAACATTTTTTTCATAAGCATTGACATTTTAATAAAAACTAATGAATATCTTCTCTTTTAAGAATCAAATACATTTAAGTTTTTAAAAAATATAACATCAATTAAGATTCAAATTTTACAGTGAGGGCATAATCTATTAGAATTTATTCACATTAAATCTCATCCTAAATCAGGTGTGGTGGCACATGCCTGTAATCCCAGCACTCAGAAGGCTGGAGCAGGAGAATCTGTGAGTTCAAGACCAGCCTGGGCTACACAGTAAGACCCTATCTCAAAAAACCAGAATCAATCAATCAATAAGTCAATCTCATCCTAAATCCAGATGTAATCCTTTTTATAAGTGTAATCCTTTGTTATTTTACATGCTCTTTTATAATATGATAGTCTACATTTCTAAAAATGGTCAGCAATTGTGAAAGTGGTATTAAGGGAGGCTGGTTGGTCAATAGAAATGTTTAATTACTTATTTAGAAGATATGAACTGATTATGGACAAATTAACTGAGACTCTGTACAAAATGCAAAGTTAAACTAGTTACCATTATCCTGAGAGTAATGATATTTATATTCTTATTCTACTTATGTGAAAATATAATAGGAAAACAAACTCAAAAGCACAGCAACATCAGACTATATGAGAGAACATGAATAACGAAGCTAAATTTTATTTTTATTACATTTCTGGAGACATGGTTTTTGCCAACAATATACGGATTCGTCTAATAACCTATCATTTTCCCATTCAAACAGTGATCAGAACTAGACGTTCTGCTAGACGTAGAGACGTATCAGCAAACCTTACAGCTATTTCTATTTACTGATACAGAACATAATGAGGCACTGAGGAATATTCTTACCTCATATATTAAATTAAAATACCTATCTTAATTACAAATATCAATATCAACTGGTTCAGATGCTTAGCAATGCAATGATACCAAAGAGGAAAAATTTTAAAGGGAATAACCAGTATCTTCTAATTTCATTTGGGACAATCATAGGGATCATGCTATTGAAAAATTACAGCCAAACATTAATAAAAAATACTGAATGAAACATGTAGAAAGGACAAAACTCACAGGGGCCTTGTTTTGGGGATACACACTTTCCAAACTGCAAATCACAGATAGTTGCAAGCAGAACAGTTACCCTACACACTGATGATCACAGTGATAGAATTGTGCATTTCACTCAAGTTATACTAAAGGTCAGAATGTTACAGCTAAGGCCACCCAATTTTCTAACTGGACTTAAAGAGAAGAGATTTAAAACTTGCTAAAAGCAGAGTTGTTTTCTAACATACTTGCTACTAAAGGGGAAAAACAAGAGAATGACATAATTATTATGTATATCCTGCATAAGAATTTGTCAGACCTTTTGAGGAGAGACGAATTTAATTTTAATCAATTTTAGGTTTGTATTTCGAATTGCCATAGTATTTACATAAATTGGCATAGTTTACAATTTGCTCATCTCGTATTCACAGAGAAAGGAACCCAGATTATTTTACTATTTTATTATCTTACTATAAAGTCTAATTAGTTTATGCTATCCTGTAAAATTTGAATTTGAATTGGTTCTCCATTTTAAAAATGTAAAAGTACTGCACTATTTATTTTCCTATTATATCACTAAGATTTTAAAGTATTAAATAATCAAGTATTTCTCATGATTTCATCAAGAAGTTTAGATTAAAGCTCTTTTGAACCTGCAATAAAAAAAGTACACTGACTGGTATAATTTGGAGTCCAGGTAACACCATTAAAACAGACACTAAATTACTGCTTAGAGAAAGGAGAACCCTATTATATAATGAAAACTATCAGCTGAATCCAATTGGAGTGTAGTAAAATTTTACTGTCTTGAAAATGATGGCAAACTTTTCTGTATTTTCTTAAAATACCTATTAGCAACTTTCTGTTTTAGTAATTTGCACTATATCTACATAAGGAAAGCATATAAAAGTAAAAAAAAACATATATCTGATGGTAAAAATATAAGAGAATTAAGTCAGAAAAGGATAAGCAATGCACTGTTAATGAGATTTACATGCATATCTGAACCAGACCCCACATACCACTAGGAGAAACTCTAATAGGAATTTTCAAGACTTTCAAGTCAGCACAAGCCCTAGCCACTGACAATAGAGTTGGAATTTAAAACAAAGAGAAAGCAACCAAACACACAGGAAAGCAAGCATGAAACAAAAATTGCAACAAATGAAAACTGCTCTCACTAGCAAATTTAGTTAAACTTAAGACTTCAGCTAATGGGAAAAAAGTTGTGTTAATGGCAACCTTACAGAGAAATATTGATAAACTTCAAAATAATTATTTCAGGTCAATATTAAGATACTGGTAGACAATTTTCTGGATGTTTCTAGAAACTGGAATAAAGAAATTACAAAGTAATTCATGTTTAAAAGAAAAACAGAGGCTTGGGATGTAGCTCAGTGGCCGAACACCTGAGAATATACAAAGCCTAAGCACCAAACAGCAGCAGCAACAACAACAGTACCAACAGGCAGTAAGAAGGGACTCAGAAAACATTGAAGAATCGATCTCATGGACTCTCACCAAGATAATACAAACAGGAAAATTTTACTGCAAATTTTAATTTCAGGAATATTATCAATTTCCTAAGTATTATAAAGCTGTGTGCCTATGTTTAGTTCCCCTCCCTAAATCAAGTTAATATAAAAATGTAAATGGATTCCATTCAGGCTAGCAATTAATTAGTAGTACTATAAACAGGGGCCTGGTGGCAATAGGTATCTTTTTCTTAATATAGAGAACTTCAATAAAACTGTCTAAACTACAGACAAAATATAAGCTCTGACTAACACAGAAAGAAACTTTTTTTAAGCTTGTAAGCGTGCAAAACATTAGTTGGAGTATATGGCAGAAAACTACACTGGAAGTATATCTGAAAGGAGGACATATAAACTCTCATTCCTCTGAAAATCAACATAGCACAACATGCATAATTTAGAGCACTGGGTCAAATCATATCCCACATACATACCACTCCACTGTGGTGGACCTACAGAAGAGATTATTATCAGTTAATCTACTTCAAACAATTACACACACGCAAAGAGATATGGTGGAAACTACAAGTCTGTTTTTACACATTTCACTACATGACTTTATAAAGTAACTGTCAAGAGGTGAGATTTGATTCAGTAGGTTTCACACAGCATATTTTCAGGACAACTTCATTAACTTCTCCCTTTCAGGTTTGTTTTAAATATTTATTTAAATCTTGTACTTATGTACTCTATAAGTACAAGATTTTAATAAATTGTTAATTTGCCTTGTTATTCTTTCTTTAACACAGAAGTGTTATACATTAAAACCATTCTTTGGTGTCTAAAGATTCCACACTGAAAGTTCTTGAATATAATGCACAATATTTACAGCTTACACTTGGTTCTCAAAGTACATTTTTTTAATGTTGTGATTATTTTTTCAATTAAAAGACCTTGCTAAACTGTTTTTACAGAATGTACAACAAAAAGCAATGATAATCATAATTTTTTAAACTTCAATCTAGATAATATAATGAACACTCCATTACAGGTATTCAGATGAAGGGGCACCAGCAGCGTTGCTTCAATTAAGCCAAGAGTACTATGTAACATAAATGCAAAGCGCTGAGACACCACAAGCATCACTGCTAGTGTACAGTGGAGGTGGGTGGCAAGAGTGCAGAACGCACTAGGGCTCTCAATGCCTCCCCATCATGTGTGCACCATGACTAAAGCACTGGAAAACGACCAGGATGCTGTACCCACATGATTTTTTTAAATTCAAAGGATTTGAAAATATAATTTGTCTGCGAGTAAGTTAACATCATGTCAATTTCAGTAGAACTAGCACTGTTTCAACAGTTATTTATTATGCTATTTTAGTATAAATTGAAAGGCTGTATGTACTGTTATAAAAATGTTGTCTTGGGCTGGGGATTTAGCTCAGAGATGCAGCGCCTGCCTGGTAAGTGTGATTTCCTGAGTTTGATTCCAGTACCCTCCCAATGTTATACTAAATCTGTGTATAAAAATTATATATTGCATTTCCACTGTAGACTAGGATTTGTGAGGGAAAAAATTGTATCTTCATATCTAAACATCCTGAGAGCAGTAATGGAATTAATAGTAATGTTCATTGAATATATGAAAGAATGAATCAGTGTATCAAAGACTGAACAAACACCAACAGTGACAAAGATAAAAAGCTAAGTCAAAAGCTTACTTAAAAATAAAGTGTGAATACCACACTTAAAAATGTATTGCAGTTTGATATTAAAACTATTCAGACACAACTAAAATACAAAGTGTTTTAAATATCATCAGAGTTGCAAACTGCTCCGAGGAATCAAAAGAAAATTTTGGACAGTTTGAAGAAAACAATTCGTATTTCAAAATCAATAGAAAAGTTTACATTACATTACATTCTAAAAATTTTTACTTTATTGATTAGATGGTGACCTTATTTAAATTACTAGTTCTGAATTACAACAAAATCCACCATAATGGTGTGGTAGTTTCTATAATTAAGTGAAATAGGTAACTGTAACTTTTTATTCTAAAATAGAACAGCTGGAATGGATTTTTATGAATTTAGTATAAAATTTTGATAATAATAAAAGCAACCTTTTAATTTATACTAAAATAACATAAATACTATAACAGGCCAAATTTAAACATTCTGCTCCAGGAAGGCTCATAGAAGGTATAGAACCACCTGTCATAAAATTGATTTCAAGAAATTCAGAAGAAAAAACAAAAACAAAAAAAACCCCAAAACCCACCAGAGACCCATGTACTTAAATAGAATAAGTTACCTTGCCTTCGCAGTTCATTTTTAACAGCTTCTACACCTCCTGTTTTTTCAATGAAGTCATATATAACTTTCGATGTTTCTCTGTCTTTAAGTTGTGCCTCTGAGATGCCACACATATCAAAAAGATTCTTTAATTCTGGATCCAAATTATTCAGCTACAATAGACAAAATAACTATTACGATGGTTTAAAAAATAAGCATGATAAAAATGTAACACTTACCTGAGTTCTTATGAAATGATTTTAAGTTTATAAACTTTTAAATGGTTACATTACTTAAATAACTAAATTTTCTTAATCACTTAACTGTTTACTCTGAGCATCACTAGGACAGCATCTTTATGTACTACTTCAAGTGCTGTTTGGGCAAGTGTCATTTCAACCAGTTGATTCTTGTATTGAATAAATTTGATAAAATTGTCATTTTTATAATTCTTGTTATATTACCTTATAAAAATTAATAAAAAATATGCTATTTTTGGTCATTCTGTATTTAAAAAATGGTAAGTGGTTAATAAAAAACCTCTTATCTAACAGTGCAGCAAAATGGATTTTTTTACTTTATTCTATCTTTTTACTCTATATTCAAAAAGTTTGTGTCCCATTTAGATTTCTTGTACTCTATTCATTATTCAGATACCTCCAGTATTTCTCTATTTTATCTTGTCCTAGATTTAGGTATAAGTATGAATAAACACACAAAAAGTAAACCATTTCAAAATTTATGGGCAAAGACCTCTTTGTATTCAAGTACAACAGTGCCAAGAGTAAGAGATACTCGGTATGTTTGTAGAGTTATCCTCATAGTTACATAACCAAAAGGTCTGTTGATGCCAATCATAAACAATAATTTCCCTTTATAATACTTCACAAAAATTTGATAGATACATTCACGCCAAGTTATCAGTTAGCAAAATAGCTTCACTTGGCTTTCCAAACACAAGATTTTATTTATTGAGTATATATAAAGTCAAGGAGCACGAAAAACTTTACCCTAAAACTTAGCAATGACAGAATAATTCTGTGGTTTAAAACATTACTGCTATACCCACTGAAATACAAGCACCTTCAAACAAGCTGAAGAATTCAGAAAGAAAGACTGAAATAAAAGATGGACAGATAGGCACAAGAGAATGACAAAGTCTAAAGACAGCTCATAATACACCATTTATTTTGAGTACTAATAAATATGGCTTCAAAAGATACTTACATCAAAGCCTGTATTTGGATCCCACCCAACATGTCCAATGTGTCTAAAGCACAAAATTAAATAGAAAAATAAAATGTAGAAGGTATATTTAAAGCATACTATGTATGAAATCTAATCTATTCTTGAATTTCTGAATTGAACTAATTAAACTCTGTAGAGTTTTCTTAGGCATAACCACATTTTGGGAAAACTATACACAAAGTCAAGAGACCTGAATTCCAGCTCTAGCCCTGCTACCATCTGAAAAAATTTTACCAGTCTCTCTGAGCATCAATTTTTTTGACTAATTAGTAAAAGAGTACAAGTACTATGATAGAACAGGTGTTTTATAATAAGCTAATAAAATTGGCATATGAAAACGCTTGAAATGATATATAAATACTAAAAGTTTTTTTTTTTTTTTGGCCTGACAATGTCTATAGGCATTTGCAAGTATAATTTATAGATCAACATGAGAAACTATTTTTATGTCTAACAGTTGAATAAACAAACTGAATTTTTCTTTTCTAACGAGTAAAAATGTTATTTATAGAGCAACCGTCAAAATAAAACTTCCAACAAAATCTATAGCTTTGAAAAAGTACAATGTAAGCATCTTCCACGACAGAAAACCAAAGGCTCCTAAAGTAAAAAATCAAGAGCAGCAATGAATAAACCAAAGCAAGGATACAAACAAAAGAACTGTCTTACTGGAAATTGCTTGGTGTTCCAATATCTGCCTTGGTTAATCTCTTCTTTTTAGCTTTTCCTTTTTTCTTTTCTTTGGTATGGGAGATATTGTTGACTTGTGAACCATAAAACCTATTTGTTGTGATTTCTGGATTTTTTATGTCTACTGTAGCCATGGGTAGACTGGGACCTACAAATAAAGCCAAAATAATATGGAAAAGATATAATTTAAGAAAATAATTATACACAGTTCTTACTTTGAAATCATCTTTTTCTAAAGTAGAATCACTTCATTATCATAAATTATAATTTAAGTCTCCATATTGATATTTTATAAAGTATTGGCTACATTTCTCAAGACATTAATACTTAAAAACTTTACCAAAGATGTATTTTAAATTACATCTTGTACTTTTATAAAATTAAACCTCATAAAGAACATGAACTTCGACAGAACTTAATTGATCTGAGCATTTCTTACATTTTGACTATAATTCCTTCATGCCCAATACTATGGTCATTGGTAAAATGGCATTTATATAACACATAACAAAAAGAATGAAAGTAACGTAAGTATCTACTTTGTTTTAAATTTAACAAAGACATCTAGTCATTTCTCTTTAGTTTCAAATTTATTAATCTATGAGTGAAAATGTACTTCTAAAATTATTATTACCATTTTTGTAAAACTGTCATATTTTAAGTCCATTAATACCTTCCCCACTAGCAACCATGTATGCATATATGTGCGCGCACACACACCCTTGGACTATAAGCATACAGGTCAAAACTTTTAAGAAAACTGGAAATATTCTTAAAGGACATATCTTCTGTAAGCTTCAATGGTGAAACTATCTCAGGCACTTTTGGATATCACTGGTAGAATCTTCAAGGAGTGAAGATAATGTAACACAAAATTTGCCTTTTAATTCAGAAAAACGATTTTAAAGGCATGAGTATCTGAATACAATGTTTTGAATTTAGAATTCTTAACAAATTTAGCGAAAACATAACATTTCCAGGTTAAATATTCCATTTTAACAAATGCTCTCCATCCAAATTCCTCTGAGATGATTACATTAATGATAACTTTCAAAATGTACAAAATATTATCACCATTTGTAGAAAAAGAGTTAACACAGCAAGTTTGAGACTACTATTCAGAAAACATCTGTTTGCAAGGGTGGTCATTAGCTGGCATTGTGGGCACCTGGATTTGGAGAAGGCTCCCACCACTCCTGGATAAGGTAGGTCACTGTGCCTAAGCTTTGTGCTAACGAAGTGGCTTATACTGCCCACTTCCTTTCCTTTTGTGAGTGTCAATCATAGTATGTGCTAGGCAGAAGGTACCTATATGACGATTCCCCATTAAAACTCCTGGATATTGAGTCTCTAATGAGCATTTCTTTTAGGTAATATTTCACATATTGTCAAAATTCATTACTGGCGGAATGAAACACTGCCAAGGATGCCAATGTCTAAAGTCTTAGAAGTTTGTGCATGTTACTACAAATTTCCCATGTTGTTTCCTGTGCTGATTCTATTTTGCATTTCTTACTGCAGTAAATATAGGTAGTAAGTACACCTGAGTCCTGTGAATTCCAATGAGTCACCAACAATGGGGCTGACCCCCAGCACAATCATAAAATGACATATAAAAGAAATCTACTTATGATGACCTAACAAGTAATGAAGTTGGATAAACTTAAGTTTAATAGCTTAAATTATTCAAGCTAGTACATTCTCTTCTAAGAATTAAATTACAATTCTTATAAGCCTGATATATATGGCTTGGTAGCAAAGTAACTCAGGTGTCCCTGAAGTTTAAAACTGAAGAGGACAGAAACAAAATATAAAGTGGTAAATGGAGTAAATAACGTTAATTCATACCATGGTCCCATTTTGTTTCCCCTTTTCCCTCAACTAAAACGTCAGGCATGAATATATTATTATGAATCTGCAAAGCAACTACAAAATATGGAATGACCTCTCTGGAAGACTAATAGACAAATAGTATGATCAAAATATTACTTAAATAAGTATATATAGAAAAATCCAATGATAGAGGTGATAAAAGATAATATAGATGGGAAATTAAGTTTCTTTGCTAAGTCCTTCAAGACTCTGGTGACCTGTATCTAGTCACATCATTAGTGACAGAGGCAAAAGTTAACTCTAGTATCTTGGTGCCTAACCCACTACTTTTTCCATTATTATTTTGCTTTTCTGTATAAAAGTCAAATTACAAAATGAATGATAGGACTAACAGTACAAATATCACCATATATTTTTGCTTTTCCAATTTATTCTCTCAATTTACAGTCCAAAAATTCATTATTCAATAGTAAAAACTCAGAATTTAGAAAACAAATATGTTTAGAAAGTAAAGATTCAAAAAAAGATGCTTGGTTGTTTCTGTTGGTAACAATTACTTACTTTAGAATTTGAAGATGTTAGAAAATAAGTTTAAAATGGTTCTAAAGCCTAATTCTCTTTTACAAAAATGACACACTCAAAATATATTAACTTGTATAAAGCATGGAATCATTTTTAAACATAATTTAAAGAAGATTTAGTAACAGATTCAAGTCATTGCTAGTGAAGTTTCATTTAGCTACTCCATGTATGAAATCACATTTACTCTAAGAACAACTACTAGATAATGTATAATGGAGGAGGCTATTTTCCCTCTTCTTCAAAAGATATAAAAATGATAAATTACTTTCTTATGTTTAAGGACAACTATCACAGGTAAAGGTTTTTCTTCTGAACAGCAGACATTTCTAGTTAATTTTAAATCGGGAGAACAAACCCAAGTTTCTCTTAAACTCTATAAGAAGTAGAAAACTCTCACCAAGGTAAGATAATTGAGAAACAAGTGGCCCAGAGGCCTCTGATGTCAGTCAGGAAGTATGAACAAACCATTGGAAAGTATATAAGCTAAAAAGTGAGACAGACCGTAAAAGAAGTTAAGAGCTAGTGAGGAATAGATCAAGTTGCATTTTAGGAATTTATGTGACTTTAAAACAGTGTCTTTTTAATAATTACAACTTGAAAAGATGGATCTGCCACACAGCTCTGGCATGAATGTTACAGTTAAAGTGCCTACTGCCACCTAGTGGTGGTACACCAAATGCAGCAGATCAATGACTGCTCTGAAATCCTGCAGTAGTTTCCACACATGATAATGGGAGAGAGCAAGGTAAGTTGCTCAACTGCAAAATACTGAAACATTTACTATTAACTACTTGATTATTATGTACACAACATATTTATATATATATGCATAATAAAACCCACAAAACTATTAGCCATATCTGCTATATAATTGGTTCTTTAAGCAAGACTTTAAAAAATAGTATTAAATGGAAACTCACTACATGAGTTAAAAATAAAGATTTAAAACCATCCGGACTCTGGGAGAAAGAGACTATACTTCATAAGTGACTCTCCAAGGAGGGATAATTGTGAGACATCACTGTTAAAGAACTTTTAAATTCTATTGTAGAGAAAAAAGTTTCAATGTTATACAATTTGTACAATGTCTACACACTTTAAACTTGTGTCACTTTCTCCAAAGTTTTTACATGGCCACCACTAGGAAGCCTTCCCTTTTGTTACTCAATATGTGCTCAAAAAATGCAAAATAATTTAATAAATTAAAAAGAGGCCAACATTCTGTGTGTACCATCAAAAAAAATGTTTGAATACTGCACTAAAAGTTCAGAAATAAAAAACATGACTTCACTGCTTCTGCCTTTGCTTCTATTGCACACCGGCTATCTTGAGACATGTTATTTATCCTCTCTAGGTCTCAGTTTTTCCTTCAAAAGCATCTCAGCAGTCCTCAGCACTCAAGGTAGACTCTTTCTCCAGAAGATACTAGTTATATGACTGACTGTATGAATTGTGTCTAGGTGCTATCCCAAAGCCTTTTAAGGTTAGAGGTGGGGCTTTGCAGAGGTGGCTGGATCTAGTGTGTGATTACTGCTGTGATTAAGGATGTGTGATTGTTAAATTAGTTTGCTGACTGTTTTTTAATAGCTCTGACCCTGGATTACTGGAAGGCCCACCATCAGGGGTGAGTGCTACCTGCCCTAAGGGTATGTAGCCTGAACAAAATGCAAGAGACAGAAAGAGGGCTTGCTGTTTGTGCCTTTTAACTTGCTACTTTGCTGCTGGCTACCTTTCTGTCTGCCCTGGATTGCCAGGTACTGTTTCTCTTCTGTGATGCCCCTTTGCCATGCCACCTTGTCCTGGAGCCAGCCAATTATGAACTTAAACTTCTAAAAACCGTGAGCTATAATCAATGTTTCCTCCTTTAACTTTGGGTATTAGGTATTTTGTCTTGACAATGAGTAAAAGTAACTAAGATAGTGACCTTGAGCAAATTACTTATCTGTGTCTGTTTCTTCATCTGTAAGATTGAGACAATAGGAACTACTTCAGAAGGTTGTTAACAGTGCCTGGCAGGTAGTAAATGACTATTACATAGAAGTTACTATTAGTGTTGTTGTCATTATCTTCATTATGATAACTAATATTTGTTGAGTACTATGCTAAGCAAGTTGATTATATCATTTACGTCTGACAGTAGCCCTATATTATTATGTTCATGCAAAAGACAAAGTCACAGTGTATGTTATGGTTGATATACTGTGTGAATTTGAGAAGTTTAGAAGTTTAACTAAGAGACTGCAGGGAGCCAGGATCCTTACTTTGTAAATATCTTCACACAGAGATTTTGTGAGTGCTACACCTGCCCTGGAGGCGGGGGCGGGGTGGGGTGGCCTGTGTACAATATACGGGAGGAGTAGAGGCTTGTCTCCCTTTTGCTCTGGCTGCTACCTTGAAGTGTTGCCTCAGTGCCATGC
Source organism: Dolichotis patagonum (assembly GCA_004027295.1). NCBI lineage: Eukaryota > Metazoa > Chordata > Mammalia > Rodentia > Caviidae > Dolichotis > Dolichotis patagonum. The sequence goes on along the minus strand of PVJX010005915.1, from coordinate 51,067 downwards.
CACCCTGCCTTGCGGCCAGCTGATTATTGACTGAAACTTCCAAAAACTGTATACTAAATAAACCTTTCCTGCCTTCATTTTAGGTATTGGGTATTGTCTCAGCATGGTAAACACTACTGAAGGTAGTTAGCCATTAAAATTTTAATAAGGAAAGCCAGAGGGAGAAGAAGTAAGGGGCTAAAAACAAAGTACATGTACCAACTCCCCATGGTGAATGTAATCATTATGTACAAACACGTACTGACAAAAAAATAAATAATAAAATAAAATAAATAAATAAAAGCATAATACAGCAATATTTGACGCATGCTTTTATACCAGGAAAAGAAATTTAAGGATGAAACCAGAAAGCAATAGTCTGTTTCAAAGAAAAAACCTTAACAATCACTAATACTCAATATATAGTAAGAACTCTGTATTATGTAGATTTTTCCTTGCATAATCATTCTAAATTCTGATAGAAAGATCTGAGATACTTAAATAAAAACAACTATGTTCTTTATTATAATGAAGGTTACTGAAGCAATAGTCTTTCCTTTCACAAGGTCAGGGACGTTCCATTTAAACATGATGAAAGCTATAGATTTTCTCTCCAGAAAAACAATGTAGACAAGGATAAAATTTAGTTCATGATTTGTGAGAGGGTTTATAGAATGTAGGATGAGAATATATGCTGTAAAGATCTGGGAATTTATCTTTTGTATCGCTGATATTCAATACTAAAAATAAATAAGTGAATTCATCAAACATTAAGAGTTTGTTACCAAATTAATGAAGGTTATATGCAGCTAAAATGAGTTCTAAATACACATAAGCAGTAAGTGTTCATTTTTCAATAGGTTCCAATAACTAGCAAGCATAAAGTATTCTGAAATAAGATACATCTTAAAGTAGGAAATTAATAAACATGCTAGATAAAATCTGATGTCTTTATGGAAGATTTTAAGACAATAATGTACAGTTTCTAAACTTGGGCAATTGTTTTTAGCTCAGAATTAAGTGTTTCACCCTATGTATTCTTCCTTCATGTTAGAATCACAACAACACAAACAACAGTTAAAATGATAGTGTTTCCACAGTGTCATCTGTTATTCATGACTTAAAATAAGGACATTAAATTTCATTAGTCAATCAAAGACACAAAATATTACTATATGGAACATATTTCTACAAAAATTAAACTGTAAGCTAAAATTTTTTTAGTCTATAATTATGAAAGGGCTTACCATTTGGAGGGTCTCGTCTTTTCTCTGTTAGAAAATAAATTATAATATCATTAGACTTACATAGTGCCAACACCAATAAAAACTTAATTCACTTAAACTCTGCCATATCACAGGTTAAGGAAAGTTTTTCTGAAGAACTGATACCTAAATAAAGTGAGGAAGGGAACAATATATTTGAAGGCCTAAGAAAAGTCAGCATGAGAGAACCTGTAAACATTAAATGTCAAATATGATCTAAAAATATAACAATAATAAAAATGGGGACAGTGGCTTTAGAGATGGTAAATGGGAAGAGGAAAGGGAATAAAAGGAATGAACATGTGTTATGTATGTACATGCACCTATTCCCTAACATGAATGTAAACTTCACGTATAGCAAGCATGTACTAAGAAAGAAAAAAAAATCATTTTTTGCTCACGATGTTTTTACATGTACAATATTGCTAACACTAGAAATGTCATAATAAAAATATAGGGGAAAAAAAGACTGGATTGGAGTACAAGGAGACAACTCAGGAAGGTCAGGACTGGATCACCTAGAGCCGCACAGTCCACGGTTAAGGACCACAGGTTTTTCTGAGTATGACAGAAAGCTCTGTCACTAGGGCAAGTGACATGATCTCATCTGTGTTTAAATGGCTACTGTGTGGAAAAGAGATAGCAGGGGGATAATGTGGCAGCAGAGAGCCTAGCCAGGAAACTCGGGTGGTAGGACAGATGACCCACTGGTAGCCTGGTTTCAGATAATAGTGGCAAAGGTAGCAAAAAATGGTCACATTCAGTACTGTTTTTTGGGGGAGGGGACAGGACTGGGAATCGAACTCAGGACCTCGCCACTTGCCAGGCAGGTGCTGCACCACTGAGCTGTGTCCCCTGCTCCTTTAGGACTGTTTCTGAAGATAAAGCCAACAGATAGGATTATGAAGGAACAAAGTGGGCTTTGGTGATGACATGGGCAATTGGAGTAGGAACAGGTCTGACAAGGACTTGGGGTGGGGCTGGGGCTGGGGCAGGGGACAGGGACCTGATGTTCTGATGCTCAGATGCAAGTCTGGAGGCATTCTGATACCCAATTGGTGTACAGTCTGACAGTTAGGAGAAAGGTCAATAATGAAATAAAATTGTAGGAATCATTAGCATATGCATGTTTTTAAAAGCCATAGTATTAGAAGAAACCACAAACAAAATGAGAGTAACAGGGAACTCTGAGCACTGACACAGGATAGAAAATGAAAAGCTACCGACAAGCCAAGATTTTTTTTTTTCTGGTGTGGTGTGACCTTCACAGTCAGCTACACTCCCACCCCTTTTTCTTTCCAGACGGTTTTGCTGAATTGCTAACTGCTTAGGCTGGGCTCAGACTTGTAGTCTTCCTGTGTCAGCCTCCCAGACTGCTGGAACTACAGGCATGCGTCACATGCCCAACTGAAAACCAGGAATTTTATCAATGCTCTGTACATGTATATTGGGTTGTAAAGAGCAAAACACTATTTGGCTTTAGAAATTACAAAAGAGGTTGAAGAATTTTTAAAAATGTTAGTTCCACAGATCCTTTAATACAGTATTTTTTAAAATTCTAAGGAATACTCGTAACTACTTGATAAACTAAATAATCTATAAATAATCACAAATCAAAATCAATAGAATTTAGTTGGTAGACAATTTAAAAATCCCAGCAACGAAATGTGGATGTATTATGTTATTTGGTGACTTGATGGAGTAACTTCCAGAAACATTTAAAGTGAGTAAGTCCCCTCTGTGTCAAAGACCGCCAATTCCCAGTTTCTAAGGTAATGTTATCTCTGAATTTAGAGAGGAAATAGTTCTTAAGCTAGTGGATGACACACATAAAATATGGAAATAAACTGAAATAAATATAAAAGTTCAGAATGTAAGTTCTAACAAGGAATTACTTAGATATATTGATGAGAATCATTCATGTGAAAAAAGGGAGTACTGACTGAATAAAACAAAATGGGAACTGTAAGTACAGTGTTTAATCAAGTTCAGAAATGTTTTACTATTATATAGTACTAGTCAGACATATTTAAAGTTCAAATCTAAACACTATATTTTGAAAAACATGTAATACCTATAGTGGATTTGGAGCACAGTACTCAGGATGATATGTCTAAAAACTATCCCAGGAACAGTTTAAAACACTAGATCTAGTTAGGTAAAAGAAGAGAAAGCATGAAGAGAACATGCTAACTCCCAAAGTTCCACAGCTATAAGTGAGAAAATAAAAAATAAAACTATCTGTTGCCCCACAAGATGGCTCCATGTACCTAAATTATAGAAAATGAAAATGGAGTTTGACTCCGCATGCAGGGATACAAATGACGATTAAGCCACCTCTCTAATGTTCTGATCCTTTTAATACAGAAATGCTGTCTAAAGCTTAGGAACTTTATAAAAAAGAATTACTATGCCAAGTAAAAGACGTTTAACTTATCCACCAATTTCAAAGCCAATTATTTTTATTTTAGAAAGTATTTTTGTTCTTTAATATACTTTAATATATTTAGCATACTTTAGTATACTTTAATATACTAAGTATATTAAAAATGTCACATTTTGACTGAGAGCAGCCCCAGAGAGCCCTTGGCCTAGTATTACAACAGGACACTGAAATATGTACTCAACCATAATCCTGATCCTAACCCTAATCATTCCAAGATTGAGGTCTCAACAGTGAACATTAAATCCTTTGCCCATCTCTGACCCCTAGAAGTAGATCCCTAATAATTCTACCATTCATTTATTGTACATAGAAAACAGTAAGATGACAATAGTGAAGCAACAACTTGGTTTACTCTATTTTCATTTTTATCTCACCTTCCTCTTGGGCTTCCCTAGTAATCAATAAAGATGCGTAAAATGAAATACATGCTTTTACATCTCTCTTTTGCACATTCAGCCTTCCTTAACTTGGCCCATTCTGTCTTATTAGTAGAGACTGAATATAATAATCCTCAAACTAAGGTAAGATGTACTCCAGGAAGTATAACAAGACTTTGGAGAGTATAAGGGAATGCCTAGTTTTACAGGATCTGTTTGCCAATCTCAACTCCTGAATATCACCCCTCATAAAACTGATCTGCTTAAAACATGACCTTGGAGAACCTTGCCTTTCAGGTATTTTATCTTGGCAATGAGACAAAAGTAACTGAGACAGTAAATAATTTAGACATTCAAGATCATAGAGGCTTGGTACTGCAGTAGCAAAGTAACCACAGACAATAATGTGAATTAATTAATATGGCTGAGTTTCAAAAAAATTTCAAGTTCGAAAATAGCCAATGGATGACATTTGTCCCATGAAACTTAAGATTCCTGGCCCATTTCAAGTAACTAAAAAAAGGAAAAGGAAAAAAATGGAGGTGTTACCAGATTTCCTTTGTCGCCTGCTCAACAGGTCTGTAACTGCTTTTCGGAACTTTTTTGCTTCTTCTTCATTGGCAAAATTAAGAGCAACTTGACAAGTCTAAAACATTTTCATTAGAGAGAATAAACAACAAATGCAAGAAGTTAGCTTTATCTAACAAAAATGATGAACAAAAGTAACCTATGATGGAAGACAAATGACAAACTGCACATTCATCTTTCAAAAAATAAAATAGTAAATTGAATTAACTCTTTTAACAGGGCTTTGCAAATAATCTGGACTAGAAAAAGCAAACAATGGAAAATTTCAACATGGCAATAAAAGAAAATGTGACTTACATCTCCAGCAAAAGTATGAAAATATCCTCTAGGACTATTATATACAAAGTTATTGTATAGTTCTTGTTCCCACAAAAGTTTCCCATCCTAGAAAAAAGGAAAAATTCAAATAAGAGCTACAAAACACAAAACTCTCCAGGAATGAAAGCATATTAATGTAGTTATCTAGATTAACTTTTATACATTATGACATGTATTTGTAATATGTAGCTAATATCACACGATTTAATAATTTCATAATAATAAACCAGTAAATACTAGATAACATTTTCTTTCATAAAACCTATGTATCAAATGAGTTCAGTTTAGTAAGCCAAGGTAATTAATAGGCTAACTCTAAATATAGCTATTTAGTCAAATATATAACTAGAATACCTATTAGATTATCAATGTGACATTGAAGAAACAGGACATACACAGGTTACCAAATCATGGTTATGTCAGTAATATATAGATTGTGTACCATCAAGTATAACAGGAATATTTTATATTCTTTTTCTCAATTTTACAGATGTGGAAGAGTCAAATATACCTTCTCTGTACTGCTCACTAACAATCTTCAAATTCTTAACTTTTGCAGAATGGCCTCTTAGTTAAATACTGGTACAAGTAATAGCAATCAAGCTGCAGAAAGAGACTGATGATTAAAACACATCAAGGTTAAATTATAGATAAGAGAGCCAAAGTTTATTTCTGAATCTAAAGCTATAAGAAATAGAAGCCGGGCGTGATGGCACACTCCTAAAATCCCAGCATTTGGGAGGCTGAGGCAAGAGAATCATTGCCAAGTTTGAGACCATCCTGAGCTACTGAGCGAGCCCAAGGCCAGTCTGAATTGCACAGCAAGATCCTGGGTCAAAAAGCCAAAAAAAAAAAAAAAGAAAAGAAAAGAAAAGAAATATATTTAACTTTCATAGGAAAGGTAGCTAATTATGAAATACTGTGCAGTAATTATCTTCAAATCGAAATGTGGTTACAGAAACTAATAACTTCCCTATTTGCGATACAAGATTCTACGTACAGTCACAATTTTAAAATATGAAATACACACTGTGGACATATTATGATCACTGTAATAGAACCCCTTTAGTCTCAGTGGAGGTTGTGTTCTATTTCTATATAGTGATGAGGAATGTATCAAAGAATTTATTTAGGACAGTGATGGTGAATCTTTCAGACTTGCAATGATATAAACAGCCCACTGTGGCATCTTTGCCACCAATGACTTCGGGGCTTGTTTCAAACTATGTATGTGTTACCATTTCCCAGAATCACTGCCACAGTAAGCCACTGCTAGTAACAGTAACATGCTGCATCTCTCATAGGAATGGGCTTTATGGAAACAGATATCAACAAGCACCAATTGACAAAGCACAGTAACTTAAACACCATTTAACTTTCAAAAGCTGAAAAATCAGAGATATGAAAACAAGGTCCACACTCTATTTGATCTTATTAGTGCACAGTCGAATGCCAGTTTTAATTTTCTATAACTGAAATCAATTCTACTATTGCCACATGTAAACGTTAACTATGGAGGCTTGTCTACACAAAAATTTAAGAAGATATAATGGAAATTTCACCTTAGCGAAATGAAAAAATTACTTTTATGGTAACTATAAGACACAAATACCTGGTAAATGGTATCCAATCTAAGACAGTGTGGATTTATAATTAAAACTAAGGAATATAAAGCTATAAAAATCTCAATATCCCTATGATAAGAAAAAATAAGAAAAATAGGTAGAAAATATACGTTGATAAATATTATATAATGTTACAAATTTGGCCTAAACACAATACACAAATTAAAATAGTCTTTTATTGTTCCTTGAAATGACTATATATGTTAGTCTATAATGGACAAGATGGAATAATAGATACCACTGGGGGGAAAAAAAAAGAATGGAAAGAATGTCCAGGATCAAAAGGAGTATTTTTTACAAAACCGTTAATTCATGGTGGCAGTGAAAAGATTAAAACAAGGAACTACAGTAATTTCTCATTATCCACAGGACATATTATAATATATTCCACAGATGCCTTGAAACCTTGGGTAGTATCTAAGATCAAAGACACTTTTTTTCCCTATACACACACACTTAATTTATGAAGTGGGCACAGTGAGAGATTAACAATTATACTATAATAGAACTTATGAATTATTTTAGTAATTTTCCATGTAATACTAGGGACTGTGATTGAGTGTAGATAACTGAAACCACAGATAAGAACAAACTCCCATACTCATCTTTGGCTTAGGCTCTGATCCCATTTGGTCCCAATAGCCACATTTCAGTATCTATAACAGAGCTTTACATTTCTGATACTATTTTAAGTGCAATTTAAATATTAAATACAAGGTAGATAAATAAATCTGTATTAAATTATAATGGGGCACAAATTCATCTACAGTTTAAAGTAAAAGCAAGACAAAACTCACCTTAATGTCAAATATTCTCAAAAAATAAGATCTCTGTGGATTGTCCTTAACAAGACAAGCAACACCACTGCACTTCTTCAACCACATACAGTTCCGATCTGCTGCATATAACTGTACTACTGCGGAAGACATAGTCTGCAAAGCATAAAATTTATAGCCATTAGTTTCAAAGTAACACTCAGATGACAACAATCTCTGCTGATATTCTAACCGCAACCTTATGAGACACACTGAACTGGACCACACAACTAAGTTACTCCTGAACTATCAAGTTCCCAGAAATGAGGAGATAGCATACATTTACTCTTATTTTAAGTCACTGCTTTTCAAGATAAAATACAATAATCATGTAACAAATTATTAAATACTTACTAATGTGTTAGAAAATGCGCTAAACATTGGTAAATATAATTGCTATAGTAATCTCATTTTGCACCTGAGGACCTTATACTTAAACTACTTAGCAATTTGCCCAATATCACAGTAAACAGTAGACATGAAATTCCAGTCCAGGCAATGTATGAGTTTAGATCCTGTATTCTTACTTTTTGTGTCATTTATTTGTTTTGGTTCAGTTCTAATAGACTAAAGACTCATGTGCTCACAAGTATGACTTTCAGAAAGTACCTGTACTATGGGGGTGCTATCATCATCAATGGATTAATTTGAGTTCCTTATTGAATGTGCCATTAGGAGGGGGACTCGGTAGGAGGGGAAGGAGGGTCCCAGGGCAGGGAGGAGGCCTTTGGAAAGTGTGTTTCTTGCTCTGGCTCTTCCCTCTCTCTGTTTCCTGCAGCCTTGAATGAACAGACTTGTTCCACTAGGCCCTTCCTTTCATAATGCTCCTGATTTACAAACCTTGGATCAAAACCTTTGAAACTGAGCAAAATAAACCATTTCCCCCTTTAAATTGGGTATATCAAGTACTTCGGTCTCAGCAACAAGAAAGCTGATAAGTACAATCTTTAAGAAATTAGTGAAACACCTTATTGTGCAAGAACTAAATCGAACTTGAAAGCAAGATTTGTAGTTACTAATTATTAGATATTCCAAATGTATTATCTCTCAGAGGACAGCATAAAATGTACTAAAAAAAACTGTTAAACTGAGGGGGTAAGGATTTTAAGTGATTTGCACAAATGCCAACAAGGTTTAAAAGCTATACTGAGGATATGAAAAATATGAGTGACTATTATCTTGATTTCTCCAAAAATAGTACCTTACTAGAACCCTTACAAATGCACAAAAGAGAGGCTAATTCATCACATAAATGAACATTCTTGGCAAAAGGGTCTTATTGCCATCTAGAACATGTAGATGAAACAATGGAAACTCTCATTTTATTCTAAATTTTTTTCTGATACAGTCTAGCATGTAACTATTTAAACTGTTTCTGTAAAAGTGTACACGCCTTGACTGATAGGGCTCTTACTAAGCCTCTGCAAACAACAGTCATTTTTCTGGGTCAACAATATTCCTAAAACTACAAATTAAGGAAGTAATTTAAATAAATTAAGAAAATGACTTTAAATAATCACAACCAGAAGCTGACAAAATTATAGTACCCCAGTTCAATAAAATCTGGGCATTGTGGTAATAAACTATATTAAAATTTAGAGGTAACATTTTGAGTTTACTGAACTATGTGCAGGGACTACCCCCTTTGCTAAGAGGATTCCTTTGAGTTATATACACAAATCTTGTATAGTACTAAAATCAGAAATGTTAAGAGCAACATACCATTAGGGATCAAAAGATCATAAAGACTGCCCCAGATAACAAAGAATAATGTTGTGTTTTCAATTTTTACGAACTAAATACATCTTTGAGTTTTACACCAAATCATGAACAGGACACAAAGCAAAAGGCAAATTTACTCTAGAGTTATTAAAAATTATGAAGATTTAGAAACATGAAAAATGTATAGAATAATATGCTGAACTTAAAATCACAGATTGAAGAAAAAGTAGGTATACTTTTGACCTGTTTCAGAGTGTTTTTCTGCCAGGTGCTCAAATGCAAGATGGTAGCCCATAAGCTTCCTGCCTCTGAGACTTTAGCACTGAAAACTTCAGGAAAAAATGGATTTTGCACGTAATTGGCTAATGGAATCAAATACCATGCTCAAGAACTAAAAAACCAGATGAGGAAATCTGTGTTCTAATGAAAATTCATATAAATGACTGTGTTTTTAGTATACAGCTCTCAAAATGTATTCCTTTCTGAAAAGAAAAGCATGGTAAGAAACTAGATGCCAAGACAAAGATTTAAAATTCTGCCTTCTCTTACTTAACCAGAAATCAAGAAGTAACAGCATAGGAGAGAAAAGAAATGTATTATTTATAAATGAGTCTGAAATTTTATTATGAAAATATTCTTCCTAAAAAGTCAAATATTAACATTATAAAACATCATCTTGATATAGTAAATGGAAAGTAACAAAAGCTAAAAATCTACATTTAAACATTTACATAAATTTAAAACACAGATTTAAAACATCTGTTTAAGAAATAAAGACTCTCAACTATTTCATAGTGTTTTCATATAGACATGGTTTGGCATTCATTACAAACCTCATACTAATACTAAAAGAAAACTCAATTATTCTTAAGTAATGTTCAGTTATGAGCTTTTAAAAATTTGCTACAATATTATTTTTTCTAAGTGTGTCTTTTTTACTCCTTATCTTAATGTGGCAAAGTCTGAAAGTGACATCATAATGCCTTATAAAGCCTTTTATGCTTAATTCAGAGTATAGTAAATGACAAGCAACTTGTACACATTAATATTTAATATGTAAATGCCAGATAATACAAAAACAGTAACTATTCCTGTAAACTCCAGATTGACAGTATCTTAATTAAGTTTTTAAAAACATTCTTTCCATTCCTCTAAAGTAATTACAACCAATCAACTCCATTACTTCATGTCTGTCATAATCAAGAAGATATGAAAAACTACCTAAGGAGAAGTATTTAGGAGGGGAACACTCTTAATAGCCCAATAATGTTAAGATTAAAATCTGATAATTAAAAGGGGAAAAAAGGTACTATACTAACTGCTGTAGAAATAGAATCCACCCTATCTTAAGCATTCCAAATAGTTCAGTATTGAGTAACTGCAATGACATATTCACATTCGTGGTCAAGGACAAACTAACGAGGGTGGAAGTGAGTTCCCTCCCACTGTCCTTCAGCAGAGTACTTTAATCTCATCCTGGTTAGACTTTGCATTAACCCAGTATTTTCCTGATTCTCGAGCCTGATATGACTGCTTTTTCTTCATATTCTAGAACATACATTTTTGTGTATCTGTGAATTACTCTCTTATGCCACAATCTTACTCTACAATTTATTTTTCTGTGTTAATTTCTTATTAAAGACATGCTAATTCTTTTAAGCACCTAAAATAATTTTTTACATCCATGCTTTCACTCCACCTAGGCTTTCTCTCCAACTAAACAAATATTTGTTTTATTAAAAAAGGCACCTGCTGATTTTCATATAGATAGCATGACAGTACATGACAGAATGGCCTTGATTTTAAAATATGTACTTTAAAGTAATGTAACGGCATTTGGCAAATCTGGATGTAAAATATACAGGAATTCTTTGTATTCTACTTGCAGCTTTTCTGTAACTTTGAAATCATTTTAACACAATTTTAAAAAACTTATATGAGATTCACAAAAATGAGGGACTCTTCATTTCTTTGCTAAGTCATGGCAGTTTTAAGAAAGTAGCTCTCTTTACTATTAACTAGTATGTGCATCTGCCCTACCACAATGACCCAAACCCGGGAAAACAAGTATGTACTATTTCCTCCAACTGTTTCTATTCACACATCAACTTTGTTAGAAGGGTCTCCATTCTAAGACTTAACTCACAAATACATCAAGCGTTTCTACAGCTAAAATTCTGTTCAGATCTTTGGAATAATCATGTTACAAAACAGGCTAAAAGAAAAATCCTAGAATAGAAAAATAGGTGATCCTTTGATGACAGAGAGAACCAGGCAATGATTAGCAAGAATTCTTGTTAATTTTAATTTTAAAAAACGAACTGCCTATACCAAATACTAAGATGAAATAATATTATCTATAACAACTATTTTAAGATAAATATTCAATATCTAAAATCAAGTATGAAAAGTTTTATGACTGACTAAAGTTAAGTCTCTTCTATGACCACACTGGCTTAGATCACAAGTCAAACACTCCATCTTCAGTATGTATGCGTGTATGTCTGTATCGGTGTATTGGGTCCCAAAATTTAAAAACTAATCTCAGAAAATCCATCTTAAGTTTTTTTATTACATGAAAGTCAAACTTTAAAGGTGCTTATAGTTGCACACCTGAGATTACTCATTGTCAAACATAACATTTTAGTCTACATGAGGTAGGACCGAAGAAATAAAACTAGGTAGAAAGGAGATCAGGAAATCAAGAGTTTAAAATTGTACTTGTAAGAAAAACAGTAGTTTCAAAACAAGCTCTTTTTCTGCTTCTGGAAGCCACCCTAGCTCTGACTCCCTCCCTGATTTCTTATAGAAAATAGTGCTAAATGTGTAAAGGCCCTTTACAATAACTTGTAAATTCTTACGCAATAGACCCCTTCACCTGCAAACTGCCTTTTCCTCTGGCCCAGAAAGCAGATGACCGCAGACAACATAGATTAACTTCAGTAAGGTAAATTCCCAGGCACTAAATTCTTTTCCCTTGCAAATTGCCCTTTCCTCCAGCCCAGAAAGCAAGTGTATTGGAGACAGCATGTCTTAACTTTAAACCCATATAGATGGTTTGCATTGTATCCTGGCAGACAGAGAAACTACACATTTGAGATCACCTGTACTGTAACAGCTTTTAAATGCACCCTACCCTAGCTTGTTACATGCATCACTTCCTTCAGCACCCACACTCCACTCTTGAGTATGTCCTGTATCTACCTCTAATAAACCCTTCTCAGGCCTCTTCTCCTGACATGTCCTTAAAATTCCTTTTCTATGACAGAAGTCAGCAAACCTGAATACTTATTTTAAAGGGTTGGGTTAAGTTCCCTATTTCAGCCTTGGGGACTCAGACTCAGCCCATGACATGTATGGTATAAAAGGAAAACAAAAGCAAAGACACACAAGGATTTGTCTGAATTTCTGTAATCAATTTTGCAGGGACTCAAAGATCAATATTCTACGTAATTAAAAGTATGGCAACATATTATTTTGTGCCAGTGTCAAAAATCCAAAACAGAAACTGGAATTAAAATAAATAAAAACACACGTAACAGTGAATAACTCCTGAGTGCTCAATATCAGTAAAAACTAGGAAAAGCAAGCACAAAATTTACCTTGAAAAGGATGAATCTTATTAACTGGTAATTTTTACAGTAAGAAATGGAAAAGAAATCAAAAGAAAACAGTAGCAATTAAAAATACAGTCAAGAAGATTCCACAAGAAATACTTACTTTTAAAACAAGCTAGAGAAAGGGAGGAGGACAAAAGTAAAAAGAGTAACAAACAGAATTCCAACAGTGAAGAAAATGGAGCCAGATAAAACAGCTGCTGTATTAGGGATTGTACACAATGACCCTTTTAAATATATGTAAGAAATAAATATGTTTCAGACATTTTGCTAATTATTGAGTATCTACTTATGTATAAAGAAAGGATGGTGATAAATAGGGGTGAAGATAGGGCTGAAAGTGGATGAATTAGACCTCACCCTTGTGAAACACACAATTGGTAAGACAGGCTTTATTTAATAACTACTGTGAAGGGCTGGGATATAGCTCAGTGGCATAAGCACCTGCCAGGCAAGTGCAAGGTTCCTGAGTTTGATTTCTGGTACCAAAAACAACCAAAAACCAAACCAAACAAACAAAAATCACCTACTATACTATAAAGGGAAAATTCAGTATTCAAGAAAAATGTAAGCTCTAACAAGAGACAGAAGGGGAAGTGATGTAAAAAGAATTAAGATATGTTACGTATGTGTACTAACTCCCCATGCTGAATATAATCATGATGTACTGCAAACTAGATATAAAAGTAAAAATCTAGAGTAAAAATATTTGAGTCAGTTGCACAAAGGATTGGGGAGGGAAGTGGGGAGGAAATAGCATTCTATATAGACACATAAACAAAGCCTACCATGGGATAGTGCTAGGGACCATGTGGGTTTGGGGATAAGAAAGAAGCATGGTATGGAATGAATTTATAGATTTAATATTAAAGTAAGAGCAAATGCTGCTCAATTCTGGTTTGGAGGGATAAACAGCTATACACATACAGTCTGGGAGCCTGGGACTGGAGTTGTGGTACAGTGGTAGATCATTCTTTTAATGGTCCTGATACCTCTTGATACACAAACTCTTTCCTTGTTGGATCTGTCTTGTAACTTGCTTTGACTAAAAGGCCATCAGCAAATGTAAGCAGAAGTTTGCAAAGTACTTGCAAATTGCTACCAGGCCTACTGTTAACAGTTGCTCTAAAATTTGAAATCAAAGATCACATGAAGAACAAGGTCCCAAGCCATCTACCTGTCCTTCCAGTGTCCACACACCTGTTAGCTGAATGTAACTTCAGGAGTGAGTCTCAGTGATACCAGCTAACTACCCATGAATTCTTAGTCATGAGAAACTAACATTAACTCACAAAGGCATAAGTGGTTGACTGTTTAAAACACTAAGACATAATATCTCTAGCAGACAGCTTCAGCTTCTTCCTTTTATTCTAGTTATAATGGGTAGGTACTTGAAATTGCCAGTAATGTTACTAACATTTTAAAACTACAAACCATAAAACTTTTAAAACTCACTTTCCTTACTAGCACATATTTGAAGAGGAGAGGGGGAATCATTTTAAAAACAACTTTATCAGTGTGTTAAGATGTAAACCAGACTCACTAATGCACACACAACCACACAACAATCTTATATGGTACATGATTTAAATTCATACATTTAAAAAACTAAATGACTACTGTATGTGGTACAGACTTTCAGTATTACCTGCAAACAGTCAAAATTACAGGTGATAAAACTACAAATGGCAAGGTTTAATGCATTTTGCATTTCCTACTTAATGCAGTCACAAAGAGATAAAGGCAGATGGAGACACAGTTCATTAGAGAATGGATCATATTTGTGAACAGATAAGGACACTGTTAAATGGGCATGTAGGTATGGTTTGCAAGTGGACCTGCCTAAATGAATTTTTCTTCTCTCTCTTCTTCCATCATCTTTTCCTCCTCCTCTTTCAAAGTCAATTAGATCATGGTAAACCTAAAGGAAATGAAGGTGGAAAACAGGTTTCCTAGGATCCCCAACTGAGCTCAACATTAGCAGCTAAGACTCACAGGCCTGATAACGAAGAAAAGGGGAAAAACACACACATATATAACTGCTAGTACTCCCCTGAGCATCCTCTCAAGGAACAGCCTGGAATGAGAGGATAGAAAAGTAGGTATTTCAGTTGTTAACCAGGATGCAGTTATTCTGGAATTCGGGAGCTAAATACCACCTGAAAATATTTCACTGTAAATTTTATCAAACACATAATTCAATGTCTTAATTTTACAGATACACATTTGTCATATGTCAGATATTATACAGCTTTATGTGAGTTTTCTAATCAGCTAATTTTATATGCAAGATAAATTACTTAGTAATTCATCCGCTTCCAAATCTGCCATACTTCTGCCCTGTCCTATCTAAATAACTCTCCAAGAAGTATAATCCTGAATATAATTTTATTTCTCTACTCCTGCCTCTTTGGTTTCTTATTTTATTTGAGGGGTGAAATGAGAGGGAGCAGCGTGATGACGGTATTGGAAGGCAGAGGATTATTGGTGCATGAGCATTACCTTTTTAAAAGAGAAAATCCAAACTCTGTGTGTGTTAAGTGAACATGCAGATTTACCCATGAAGCCTATTAGGTTTCAGGGTCCTTTACTGGGACAAGGCCTGTCTTGTTCTCCATTGGGAACACGTGGAGGTAATGGCAATCCCAACCTCAGACCTAAGGGGCTCCTCCCTAGCTATCATTAAAGGAGATCATAGTATTTTCATCAAAGATGCATTATCTCTGCAGCTGTTCAACTGCAGAAATAACCAGTCCTTTCCTTCCTCAGCCACCTGATTTACTCAAACACAATCTTTAACCCCAAGTTAAAGGAGCTAAATGCTGCCCAAGCTTCTGTTAGGAGTGGCATACTATGACTAAACGTCATGGACACTTCCAGGGTGGTGAAGCGGTCCAGCCAACAGTGATCTGCAGATCTTCCTGGGCAAAAAAAACTCTTTAAGCAAACTGAAGTAATTACTTCCATTACCAGTAACTGTCAAAAATTCTTTTGCCTTCACAGCTACCAATAATAAAGAATTTTTAGCAATGTTAGATGTGGAGAACTTTTCTACAAAGTGGCAGTTAATATTTTAGGTTGTGAGGGCCATATAGTCACTTTCAATGCAGCCCTTTCAGTGCCCCAAAGCTGCCATAGATAATATGAAAATACCTGCATTACAATAAAACTTCAAAATGAACAGGCTGGATTTGATTCACAAGTCATAATTTACCAAACATAGTGCAAGAGGAAAGATTCTTCCTGTAGAAAATACAAAGCTGTTATCATGTAAAGAAGGGATTCATGGCCAAAATAAGGAAAAAGTATCGAAGTATAACCTACAATAAAATAATAAGTTAAAAGCCACCTTTCTGAATTGTGTGATGTTTATGGCAGTTTTAAATTGTTTTATTTTTTTCTTGTACTATACATTTATTTTCATACATAATTTTAGACTTTTTCTTAAGGAGAGCCCTTTCAAATTGTACAAGATTCAGACCACAAAACTTGGGTCAGCCTTGCTTACGGTGAGAAAATGATGCAATTTGTACAATAGCATTTTGTATTTTAAGAAAATGAACAACCATCTAAGCCAATATACCCAACTTGCCAAGCCACACTTGATGACATAACCATTTAATGTGCCATGATTTTACCACTTAAGAAAGTCTAAAGCTAAGCAACTTCAATAAAACCACTAAATGAGGTAAGGTGGGGAATTCTGATGGGTGTATATGGAGGCAGAGAATTCTTCTGTATTCAATGTAAGACTTCTTCAGGTAACATTCTTAATAAATAAATTATACAGCATTTGCCTAAATGCTTGCTGTAATGCTTACAACCTCAGGAAAAACTATTTTGTTCAACAATAAAACTGCCTTACTGTGTGGCGGCTCAATTAGGACATTCTGACTACATACTGACCTGAAACATGTTTTCTCAGCAGGCAACAGGTATTTTACTCTTTCACTTAGTATCCGTTGAGTATTTTCTACATAACAGTCCAGTGCTAGCCATCTGTAGCTAGAACATGTAGCTGTATCGACACATACTCTAATTAAAATGCGTTCTATTTCTGTGAAGTGGTGATAACATTTTCTTTTTTAGATCATCTCTTTTCTCAGCTAAGCTTTATTTTTGATCATTCTTCATCTGACTTATTTATAGACCTTTTATCAGTCTGGTCACTATTTTATACCTCATTAATAAAGAATATTAACAAATTGATGAGAGAAATACTTTGTTTCCAATCATTAAAAACATGCATATGCAGCCTAATTCTCATCTATCACATATAATGCTAACGATACATGGTACTGTCTCATATCCTAATCCTCCATTTCAAATTATATGCTCCCTAAAGTACAACACCCCTCATTCCTACAGTACGGACAGAAGTCTATCCAGAGACGTCCACAGTGTCTAGGCATCTTCACTGTGGTAGTCACTTTACTGTAGTCTTTTTACTTAGGTATCCTCATGAGATAGACATGACGTTTAAACCAGGGTCCTGCGTTATTTCTGTATTGACCTAGCACAATACCAGAAACACTGTATGTAGTTACTTAATTACTAAAATTTAAAAAAAGGTGTTAACTCAATCTAGAAAGATAAATAACATAAGCATGTCTAACAAGACATGTTGGTCAGCTTTAAGAATCAGAAATCTGGAGGAGAAAGCAGTTCTTTTTACTGAACCTTATCAAAACAAAAACTACAATAAAACTAACTTCAAAAATAGTCAGTAGCCAGGGATTTAGCTCAGTGGCTTAAGTGCCTGCCTGACAAGCACATGGTCGTGAGTTTGATCCCCAGTACCAAAAAACAAAAACAAAAACAAAAACAGTCAGTGGACTGGTGAGATAACTAACTACATGAGTGGTTAGTTTCAATACTTTTAAGTAGGTTGGAAATGCTAAGGATTAAGATGAGATATAGAATTTTAAAAACCAGTAATAATAAGCAAGAATGTGGAAAGACAATTTTATTTGGAAAAAATTGAACAGCAAAAATTATGATCTCTGATAACAGCTAGTAAAAAGGTTTTCCCATTAGGAGGCATACACACTAATACCACTCAGGGAAGGAAGCCTTACTAAGTACTTCCTTAGCAGCAGAGCTGCTGTAAATTCTCTCCAGACTAACAGAAAATACAGGTAAGCAGCATTCAAACAATATTGCTTATGTGAAACAGCAACAAATCTACGAACAGTAAAGTAAAACTTTCTGGCAATTACCATGAGATTACTACAGAATCAAAAAACAATATAACATGTAATAAGAAAAAAAGAGCTATAAATCTGACCTAAAAAGTCAACTCTTGCCATGGTCGAAACAGTAAATTCAGAAAACACAGCAGAATAAGACAAAGTGCATCCTACAGTAAAAAAGGTAAGTAAATAAAAAGTCTGGTACAAGGAAATACAGCAAAATAAAATATACAGTACCCAAATATTTATAGACAATCATCAAATAAAAGTTAAAATAATTTTACTTAAGTGTTTGGTCTACTTAAACAAGGGTAAAGGGATAACACATATTAGAAACATTTCTGTCAAAGTCACTGAAGTATTTTAAATCTTACTAGTTCAAATCTTTAGAACCTCAAAATTATTTAAAATTTATTCACACAACTGGAACTGTTTTAGATCAAGAAAAACACCCACGCAATTCAGTAAATATACTAGTTTAGCTATACAATATGATAACATACATCTGCTGAAAAAGCAGCAGCAGCTCCTTAAGTAATGATCAAGATGGATAAGATGGGACATTATATGAAAAAAGCAGTAAAAAGATAAGTAGAATATGACATTCGTACACAGTAACATGAAGCAGAATAATATGCAATTGCTTATGTAAGCATAGTACTGTCTGAAAAAGAGACAAATCTAGTATCAGTATCTAGAGTCTGTGTGCATGTTTTGAGAGGAAAGACATGACTGGGCAATGGCAGGATGGACAGAATAGAAACTTCACTTTATACATGTATAATTTTATTGTACAACTATGTAAATATTGTACTTTTTCAAAGATTAAATACTGATTTGAAAAATACATTGTAGAGAAAGACCTATTCAAGTCACATCATGGTGTAAGTCTGAAAAAGAAAAAAATCACCTTTCTGACCCAGAAACTGTAATCTAGGAATGATTTTTAGAAGCTTTAGAACTTCTTCTTAGAATTAAAAGAGCACACATAATAACATATTATGTGCCTTACAGTAATACAAAGCAAAAACTTCGGCTACTACAGTCAAACCTATGTTCATAAAAAAGGTCAAACATGCCTGGTTTCAAAAACTTTTTCTTGTAGCCTTTCGAACTTTTAAACATGATTAATCAAGATAAGCTAATTTAAAATTCAACTGGCTTTGTCTTCTATATTTGCTATTCCATATTCTGTAATTCCTGCCAGGGATTTAGCTCAGTGCCAGGTCCTGAGTTTGGAGGTCATGAGTTCAGTCTCCAGTACCAAAAAGGGGAGGGCGGGGAGAGAAATACATTACCATATTCCGCAACTCCTCATTATCCTGGCATGGATAATTAGGCAAAAAAAAGCAGTAACTTTTCTTAAGGTTTTTTTCCCCATGATTTAAATTTTATTTACAAACTAAGACACTTCAACTTGAAAGGTGAAACAATGAGCTACTCGATTCTTATAATTATTTAATAACTAAGTTTTGTACTTCCTCAAAAAGCTTAATGTTGCTAGTTTCAAAGGCAGCTGTTATCCAAATACATAGATTGCTATGTCTAACTCGGGTTATTATTGCTAAATTCAAAGAAGAAACATAATTAGATGTTCAACTGCTATCCTCAAGTGGAAGCTGACTATGGGAAAATACAGTAAAGTGCTATGGGTATAGCTCCGGGGTGGAGTGGTAGCCTAGCTGGCCAGACCACAAATAAACAAAAATCAGATCATGGTTTTTTTTTTCCTTTTGAAGTATCTTTAGCATTAACAAGTCAGGAACAGAGAGGAGGTGCGGAAGAATGTGAAGATTTTATATAACCCTACCCTATAAATTATATTGTGTACTATAAAAGCAAAAAAAAAGCTGAAGATTTTCAATGTAAACAGAAAGGGAGATTTTTAAATCTCATATATATTTAATAATTTAAATGTTCAATAGTTTTTGAAATGTTTCAATTTCTGGAAATGATTTCACTTTAAGTCAGACCTTTCACAATGTTACTGTTCTCACAATTAAGCCCCAGAGCAATTTGGCTAAATGTTGGGCAGGGAAGAGGTAGGGGCACTATTAGATTCAGGATTCATTTTTGCTTCCTAGACCTGTACTAATAAAGTAGTAACCACTACTTACATGTAGGCATTTTAAATTTAGATTTAAAAAATTCACTTCCTTAATTGTGCTAGCCATATTTCAAGTGTTCAATAACTACAGCTGAATACCATATTGCAAAGTATCATAAAGTGAATACCATATTGGAAAGTACCATGAAGTCCTACTGGAAAGTAATGTTTTGGAGAGTTCCAGGGAAGATATTTTATACAAACATCTATCTAAAATAAGATGCAGAATTTATAATGTCAAGGAAAAGTCAGAGTTGGGAACATAATACAAAGAAATACAGAGAAGAAAAAGAATTAGCAAAATCAGATTTATTCATAAAAAGTCTGGGTAACAGACTAAGTTAGAACTGGGTATTAAATTAACAAGTATTACATACAGAAAACTGAAAAATACTTAAGAAATGTCATGTCTTCAAGGAGTTAATGACTTAGTGAAGGAGCTACACAAAATATGATCTAAGTACCAAAATGAAAGCAATAAAAACATTCAAGGAGTGCTGAAAAGGCCACCCTGACCTTAGGACTCAATGCTGGTGGAGAATCAGGGATGTCTAGAGGAAGAATATAACCGAAAGCACTGAGTATAGGACAGATTCCACCACTTATCAGCCATGTGATTTTATGATTACTGAACTACCCTGTTTCCTCATCTGTCAAATGAGAAGAATACTAATTTCATTTAGTTAATATACGTAAAGTGCTTCAAATAATTTATTCTCCTCTGAGTTATTAGGATTAAATGAAAAAACACATAGCATGCATTTGGAACACTGTTTGATATGAATGTACACATTTTAAAATGTGCATTATCATGATGACAAATTATTGGTTGCTGTATTTTTAATTAGATTGTTTTAAAGATTCTAGTTAATGGCTTACCAAAAGTAGAAATTAGAAGACTAATATTTATCTTTTCAGCAAGTCAGTCAAGTAAAATAGTAAGAACCCACCTCTAAAATCAAACAGCAAGAAAAAACCCTTGTACCTCTATTTCCTGCAAATCTGGAATATGAGTTGTAACTAAAATAAAAAAGTATTTCATTACAATTGAAAGTAAACAATTTGAACAAGGGCATTAAAAAGCAGGTCTGGTCAGTGAGACACCAAATTAATAAACATGTACTACATCTTAATAGCATTTTTACTAACTTCTACATATGACATCCCTATTGGTAACATCTACCTGTCTTCCATTCCCATAATGTAAATGTTAGGGACACACTGTCTCCTGGAATAAGCACCTGTACTAAACACATTCATACTTCACATTCCCACTCTATTCAAGTTTATTTTCTCAAGAAATACTTTTACCTTGCTGTATTCCTGCACTTTATTTACATATTGAACGAGGCACAGACCATTGAATGATTTGTTTGTTACAGGTTCCCCTGTGAGGTCAGCTTCACCAGTACTGTATTACCAGTCTTCATTAGACAACACATACTTACCTACTGCTAAGGTCTATGTACCCTTAGCTACTAAAATTATATGCATTTTGCACTCAGTCATTTGCTGAACTGACGGGGTATCTTTCTTAGAACCATGCTGATCACTGCTACATTATTATAGCCATCTTAAATAGTTTTTCAGGAGAGTAGAGATTGTTAATCTATGTTATTAAAATTGTTTCTAGCAGGACGATGGCAATTTTCATCCTGGGATTTCAATTAATTCTAAATCAAATTAATGCATGTCCATGCCTAATATTTTAAATGCCACAACCTGCAAGAATCTGCTTTTACCTCAGTTTCTGACACATAAGGGCGATATAAGAATCTGAGGACAAAAGAACAGAACAAACTCAATACAGATTTTTAAAAAGAAATGCCCTTCCCCACTAATTTTCAAAGGACACCAAGGCCAGATGAGCATAGAAGTAGGAAACACTTTCCAGTATATTCAGTTAACTGAATGATTTTGAGGTTTTCAAATTAGTATTAAAGGTAGTATTTCATCTTTCATGCCCTTCTATAGTGTATGTGTCATATATAAATATAATGTTCTTGTTACCCAATAAATATTAAATTTGCTCATTATTACTGTGCTTAGGAAATACAAAGTGAAAGCTTTTAAACTTAAGGTGCTAATCTTTAAAGGAAAGGACATAATCTGCTAACTGTATAGATATACAAAGATAACAAATCACATGAAATTTTATTTACAACTTATTCCTCGGAAACATATTTCTATTTTAATTTCCACCAGTGTAATACTTCTAAACAAAACCTAATATTGTCTTGAAATATGCCTTTTTCCTTCCACAAAACAAAAAATAAAAGGTAATAATTTTCAACTATTTAGAACTGAAGAGTAGTGACTTGGTTACTCTTTCCTGCTTCTGAGACACAATATCCAACATCCACAATTTAAAGGACAAGAGTTTCAGCTCAGTTTGTAGAGTTTTCAGCCCATAGCTGGCCAGCTGGAAGGCAGGGCATCATGGCAGAAGAGTATTACAGAGGAGAAACAGCTCATAGCATGGTGGCAGAGAGCAGAAAGAGATCAAAGGAAAAAGGAGGGAGATATACCCTTCCAGGCAACGCCCCCAGTGATGCACCTCCTCCAATTAAGTTTCACCTATCTAACCACATTTATGTATAAACTCAGCAGTGGACCAATCCACTGATAAATGCCAATCACCATGACTCTTTTACCTCCCCAAAGCCCCACCTATGAATGCATGAGGCTTTGGAGGGGCATCTAGACATAAATCATAAGTTGTATCATGTACACAGTTAACAATTTTACTTATGTTTTCTTATTCAAATTTCAAGCCTAGAAGGAAATAACTTCATATATAAGGACATTAGAACAATTTAGTTAACCTGCTGATCGTCACAGAAGAAACAGCTGATGGAACAGTAAACTCACAGTGGCCTTGCTGTAGAGTCCACTGTGCTGCTGCTCCGTCTCTGCGGAAAATACTTGAAACCAATGTTCCACTAGGTTTTCAACGAGGAAGAAGAATTTCAATTCCTTTCCTAAACTAAAACTTTCCACTGAACATTAAGTCTGTAAGAATTCCTGATAAGTAATTTTAGCCACTAGAAAGAAAACCAGGTATCTGAAACAAATCATTTCACAATTACATATTATCTGGACATCTGAAATAAATAAATAAATAAATAAATAAATAAATAAATAAATAAATAAATCAGCCAGCCAGTGAGTCAGTACAGGAGTTGAAGCCAGGCCCTTCACATGGAACTACCCACTCAATGCTTTTTTATTATGATTATTTTGAGATCAGGTCTGCCAAAGTTGCTAAATTAAGGAGGACGGGCTTGAATTTGCAAACTCCTTGCCTCAGCCTCCTACAGTGCTGAGATTGCAAGTGTGTGTCAAAGTTAGCATTAACCTAGTTTGTAAAGCCCTGAGAACAAAACGCAGATATTACAACAAAACAAAATGGACCTCATGAATATATATGCAAAAATACAAAATATTTACAAATCAGATCTAGAAATCCATAAAAAAAATTGTGACCAAGGGAGTTTAACTCAAGAATACAAGCTTTGCTTAACATTTTTAAAATGAACTCAATTCATCACAGTAAAAGAAGAAAAAAAAGAATTACAGGAAATACAGAAAAAAACATGTGTGACAGCTAAACTTAATTGTCAATTTGATTGGACTAAGACACTACTGAAAAGGTGACAGGACCATGAATGTACTACGCTCCTCAGTAGAATGATCCACTGACATTCACAGCTGAGTGTACTGTTACAAAGTGGGGCTCAGTTGAAGGTGGGTCCCTGGGTCCGGGCCTTTGGAGGGTACATTTCTCACTGGCACTTTTCCCCTGTGCTCTGCCTCCGAGCTGCTATCTGTGAACTAAGCGACTTTGTTTTGCCACACCCTTCAGCCATGATGTTTCTAATTTGGAGTCAGTCAGCCAATCATGGACTGCACCCTCTGAAAACATGAGTCAAATACATCTCTCCTCTCCTCCTTTTAAATTGTGAATGCCAAGTATTTCAGTCACAGCAATAAAAAGCTAATACACTGTAAAAGTATGCATTTCCCCAAAACTGATCAACAGATTTGTCAAAATCCTAGTACATTTTGGAAATGGAGTTTGAAAATTTTACTTTAAAACATATATGGAAATTCAAAGGGTCTAGAGTAGCTATAACAATCTAACAAACAGACTCACCGTACCTGATTTTAAGATTCAGAATAAACTTATACTACAAATCAATGTTATATTGGTAAACGAGAAAAATTTAATAATACAAGTCAGAATCAGGAAGTAAATTAAAACCTATATGGTCAACAAGTTTATAAAAAAGGGTCCAAGTTAACTCAATGATAAAATATTTTCAAACAAATACTGCTCTATCTCAAATGGGCAATAATAGAAAACAATAATGTGGTTAAAAAAATTACATGATTATTTTATATATCACTCTAAAATGTGTATGAAAAAAATAAATCAGCTATGAATCAATCATAAGCCTAAACGTAAAAAGTTAGAACCATAAAATTCCTAGGAGAAAACTCATTTTAACTATGGCAGGGTACTAAGAATATTTAATTGTGAAAAGTGTTGAAGTTCCAAACACTAGTGACATATGTTTGACCCAGTCTTGTTTCAAAGTTACTAGAAAGTTCCTGTTAACAGTAAATATTAATGAAAACTTTCTACTTCCTTTATTTAAAAAGAAATATACTATCTCAATTTAAAAGACACATAAACTTAATAAAGCACACTGCTGTATGAATCTTGTTCATTCATTTACATTTGAAAAGTGAGGTATCTCTAACAATACCTCATAATGCTCAATATTCAGAAAAGTCATACTTTACAATACTTTACAATATTCAGATGTAGACATTAATGTCTACATCTGTAGGGTATGTTTGAAACTTCAAATTCTTTAGTACCCACAGGTAAATAAGGCAAATGAAATTAATTTTAATAAATTTTCTGTAACTGAATAAAAATACTACCATTTAAGAACTGAATAAAAATACTACCATTTAAGAACATGTACTCAAAACTAAAGCAATGAAGCATTGTGCACCTTTTTGTACTAAGTTTTAGAAAGTCAGTGTGTGTTGCACACTTACTAAACGTCCCAGTTTGAATTAACCACATTTCAACCGTTCAGTAACTAGATGTTGCTAGGGGTTATCAGCTAGGGTACTGGACAGCACAAGACTAAATCTTTAATACTGAGGATTTTGTTTTTAATGAGAATGAAATGTTATTTGAAAAGTAAAATAAAATGAGAAGTTATTTTTAAAGTAAGTCACTTCACTGCTATCAGAACCTTTTCCAAAATCTCACAGCTGTTTATTACGTAAGTTTTTGGATTACTTCAAATTGTTTCCTAGTATTCTGGGGAAAATTCTTATTTTAGAAATCAAGGTTGGTCTTGCTTATGAAATAGATGGAACAATACAAAAATAAATTTAAAATACAGTACGAAAATGTCTTCATGTATATGGATATAAAACCAAAATCCATGTTATTTCCATGTATTTTAATAGTAAATTTTCATGTATTTTAATAGTAAATTTCTGACAGTTAAATTCAATAGTTACTAATTAGGTACACAGTTTGAGTACTATTTTGGTTCCCCTTAATATGAGATTATAATCAGTGCCTATTTTAATAAAATAATGTAAAACGCTTCTTAAACTTTCTGAGTATTTCTCAGAAATAGGAAAAAAATAATTATTAGGAACATCAAAAAGGTTCAAAATTTTAATAACTCAGTGTGTCTCAAATAAACCTTAGAATTCATACTGGAGTTTCTGTCTCTTTCAGAGAAAATAGGTAAGAATTACACATATACTTTGTCATTAGGAACCATGCCAACAAGAGCAAAGTAGAGTAAAATATGTAGTGTAAAAAGAAAACAAATCCACCAACACAGAATTGTACAAAGAATCAAGGAAAAAATAATCTCCAGGAACTAATAAGTTATTACAGCAATGCTATAAAATACATGGCTAATAAATAAAGTCAGTTGCTTTCCTACATAACAGCAATGAACAACTAAAACTTGAAATTAAAACATACCATTTATATTTGGAAGGAAAAAAGGAAAGGAAAAGAGGAAGAGGGCGAGGGAGGGAGGAGGCAAGGAAGACAGATAGACAGACTGGAGGGAGAGAAGACCTAGGTATAAATCTAACAAATACATGCAAGATCTGCAAAGCTACAAAATTCCAATGAAAGAAATCAAAGATATAAAATAAACAATACAAGCACATTTCATGTTCATGAATGAGAGAATCACCATTAAGGTGTCAGTCTTTCCCAAAAGGATCTACAGATTTAGTGGAACTTCAATCAAAAGCCTTAGTTATTTTAAGAATATCAAGAAACTGCTTCTAAAGTTTACATAGGAAGTAAAAAGACCCAGTACTCTCAGCACAATGCTTAAAAATAAGAACAATGCAATGGACCGACATTACCTGATTTAAAGATTTACTATAAAACTATAGTTATCAAGAGAGTGTGATACTGTTCAGAGAGCCGACCAAAAGATCAATGGGGAACAAAACACAAAGCCCAGAAATAGTGTGGTCTATGCAGGCTACACAGTACATAAATAAATACAAATGCAGTAAATAAATGAAAAAGATAAATGGGAAAAAAGATAATCTCAGTAAGTGATGGAAAATTGTAGAATCTCATGAAAGAAAATTTTAAAAAATTAGTAAGATACTGACCGTATACCTTATACCTCTGTAAGTATGCGTTATACTTACAGAGAAATAACTCAAAATAAATTAAAGATCTAAATGTCAAACGCAAAGCTATAAAGTTTTATAAAAGAGAAGATAAAATCTAGTTTACGTTGAGGTGGTGGTGACTTTTTACTTACACCACCAAAAACATGTACCATGAGTAGAAAAAAAATACTGTAAAAGGTATTAATAAAAAGAATGAAAAGACAAGGCATAGAGAAAATATATACACAAGACATTTAATAAAAGACATTTCTAAAACAGAAAAAGCACCCTTAAAGCTCGACAATGAGAAATGATATAACTTAAAAATAGGCAAAAGATAAGAATATCTGACTAAAGAAAATAAATAGATGTTCAGCAGTCATATGAAATGACTGGGGCTGGGGATTTAGCTCAGCTGCACAAGCGCCTGCCTTGCAAGCGCGCAGTTGTGAGTTCAATCCCCGGTACAAAAAAAAAAGAAAGAGAAGAAAAGATTAACAACGACATTACAAAACTGAATTCAAGATATAACATAACACTATAGGCTAGAATCCAAACACTAGCAACACCAAAAGCTTGTGAGAATGTGAAGCAACAAGCAATGGTGAGTCAACTTCTAAAGGCTACATAACACACTATGTAATTCCAATCATATAACATTCTAGGTAAGGCAAAACTAAAAGAGTACGTTACAAAACCAGTGGACAGCAGGGTTTGGTAGGAATGGGGACAGATGAATAAGGGTATTTTCAAGCAGTTAAGTTACTCTGTGACACTGTAACGGTGGATAGATGATATTATGTATTTGGGAAAAACCAAAATCTATACAATACAAAGAGTTAATGTAAACTAATAATTTTGTTAATAATGTTATCATACTAATTTATCAACTGTAACAAACTTACCAGACTAACGCAAAATGTTAGTAACAGGGTAAACTAGAAGAAGGCAAAGGGATAGGAAATACATGGGAACTCTGCTTTCTCACGATTTTTCTACTAGCCTAAAACTGCTCTTTCGGTCTTTCAAAAAATATATATATATACAAGCCAGCTATCTCGATGAATTAAGCAGTCATTCAAGGTTAAATATGGGCTAATAATTAATAGTAAGACAACTGATAAATACCAGCAGCAAAGACTAAGGAACTACATAAATACAAAATGCAAGTATTCTGCCAGGGCAGGAAAATGGTCTTCAAATGAAGATTTAAAAAAAAGAAAAAATCAGTATCTTCAGATTAATGAGCTATTACTATTTAAAAAAAGAGAGAGGAGGCTACAGGGTGCTAGTAAAATACAGTGATAGTAATTATAGCAAAGATTTCATGGGACATGAAATACCCTACTACTAAATATTCAAGACTGGTTAAAAGAGTCAAGATAAATTTTACAGTTTGCCCTTCAATAATAGATTAAGAAACAAGAAAACAGGAACCACAGTAAATACAAAAATAAATCAAGAAAAACTAATAAAATTAACAGACAAGGACATTACGACAATTATACCTTCTTTCCAAGTTACGGAAGCCACAGCAAAGATTGAATATATTACAGTGACAGAGTCTGTAACAACCAAATTAAACTTCTAGAAACAAGCAAACAATAAGTCAAAAATGAAAAACACAGTGCATGACGACATATCAGACACTGCAGACAAAAATACTTGTGAATTTAAAGACAAACTGAGCTGAGGCATAGTGACACAAACCTATTACTCCAGTGATTCTCATAATACACCAAGCAGAAGGACCGCGAGTTTGAGGCCAGCCTAGGAACACAGCAAGACCTTTTCACAGAAACAAAACCAAAAACCAGATGTAATAATGTATGGGACAACTTTCGGCAAAGCAATACATGTGTAACCGAAGTCCAGAAGGGTGAGGTGAGAGCTCGATATTTGAAACAAAGTAAGATCTGAAAAATTTTCCAAGTTTCACTTAAACAGAAACTCAAAAAACTCTAGCAAAAGAAACAATAAGAAAACTATACAAAGGCATACTATGATTAGGTGCCTAAAATGTGTAAAAAAGAGAAAAATCTGAAAATCCTAGGAAAAAAGATACATTATATAGAAAACATTACAGAAAAAGACATTTCCTGTAAGAAATAATGCAACCCAGAAGACAACAGAGCAACATTTTTAAAATACAGAAAGAAAAAAAACCCTTTCAACCTAGTATTCTACATGCAGCAAAAGTATTTTTCAAGATTCAGGGTAAAATACAGATTATTTTTTTCAGATAAATCTGAATGTATCATGTGAATATCTGTACTTACACAGATGGAAGAGAGGGAGAGAAAAAGAAGGAAGGAAGGAATTATACTTGTAACTGAAGGAAAATATCTGAGAGAAACCTGACTCTACATAGACAAAGGGATAAAAGATACCAGAAATGATTACTGAATACATGAAGCTATTTTTTCTTACTATTTAAATATCTCTACAAGATAACTCCATCTTTAAGGCAAAAACAGTAACAATATATTGTAGAGTTTATAACATATGTAGAAGTAAATTACATGGCAACAATATAACATAATAGCTTGGAGAGGAGAAATGGAATTATTGCTATTGTTAAATTACTATCCTCAATGTGAAGTGATAAAATGTCTCTTGAAAGTAGTAGTGTGTATTGAGTTAAAGGTATGTATTATGAACACTCAGTTAAAAAAACAAACAGTTACAACTAATAAAAGAGGACATTAAAACAAAATATTAAGGTAATGCAAAAAAAAAGGAAAAACTGAGGAAGTGTTATAACGTGTCTGGATGTCGCTCCACAGCCTCATGTGCTCGTGGGTAAGGCTTTTAGGGTGTGACTGATCATGGGTGTGTGATACCAGGTTAGTCCATGATACTTTTATAGCTGGGTGTGATGCTGGGAGGTGAAGTATGATAGGACTAGGTGGGTCATATGGGTCTTTCCTGGAAGGTATAGATCCCTTCTCCTTCCTTGATCACTGTTTCTTGCTTTCTGCTATGATTTACATCTAGGTGTCCTCCAAAAGCCTCATGTGGTCACTGGTAGTTGTTTTCAGAGGTGGCTAGATCTGGAGTGTGTGATGCTGAAATAAAGGTGTGTGACTACTAAATTAGTGGTTTGGTACAGTTCTAGGTAGAAGGGTACCTCATCTTGGGTACCCTACTTGCCTAAAGGAATAAGATACAAGGGACAGAAAGAGGGTCATTGCTGGTTTACCTCTTGTCACTTTCTGCCTTCTGCCTGCGTGCTCTGTGAAACCCCTCTGCCATGCCACCCTGCCATGGAGCCAGTTAACTATGAACTGAAAACCTCTATAAACTGTGAGCTAAATAACCTTTTCTCCTTTAACTTTTAATGTTGGGTATTTTGTCTCAGGAACAAGAAAAGTTACCGGGACACTTTTCTTTGAAATCTGGGTGGAAGACTCCATGACCCCAAACTTCTTACATTCTGCATGCCTATACAACTAGCACCACTTGGATGATGCCAAGGTTTGCCATGTACTACAGCAGGAGCCTGGCCCTCCTGGACTGTGGCTGCAGCAGCCTCTGATGGCTACACTCAGGAAATATTTCCTAGAAGGCCCTGAAAGGAAAAGGTGCCCTCAGGCTTTCTTATCAAAGCAAAATCTTTCAAAGACTTTTTAAACTCCTGAGCCTGCAAAAGATGGGGATTAACCAATTCCTGAGATTCCTTCAAACCTTCATTTCTATTGCCTTGATGCAAAGTAAATGGCTTTTTAATGGTTATCTTTTTAGCAACTCTTATTCTGAGTTCCAACTGTACCTGACTCTTCCTTTCTGACAGGGCTGCAAGTTTTTCAAATTGCTCAACTCCTGATTCTCACTGTAGATCTGGCTAAAAGCAGCCAACAGTACCCATGCCAAAGCCTAAACAATGGGATGCCCTGAAATCTTCACCAAATCAATTAGTCTGCCACCTTTAAACTCAGCCTCTCACAAAGTCTTAGGGCATGGGCAAAGTATAGATAAGTTCCTTGCTAGAATGTAATATGCATCACCTTTAACCCAGTTTCCAACAGAATTCTTATTCCCATCTGAAACCTCATGAACTTGGTCTTTCCAGCTCACATTCCTAAGAGCATTCTGGTCTCTGGAGCTCCCACCAAAATCACCAACCATGCCCTACTTACAGCCATCCAGGGCTTCACCAGCTGACAACTCCAAACTTTTCCCAAACTCCTCCCAGGAACAAATACCATAATCTTCTGAATCCCATGGTCAGGTAGGTACAGTCACAACAATGGTCCCATTCCTAGTACCAACCTTCTGTATTATTCACTTTTTCATGCTTGGGAAAAAAATGACTGACAGCTGCAAATTAAATTAGAGGATAATTTTGACTCACAGCTATTTTATAGTCTGCTGCCTCCAAGGTAGAAGGCAGAGCAGAGGAAAGTTGCTTCACTCATGACAGCCAGGAAGCAGAGTGGAGCCAGGGAATATATCCTTCCAGTGATCCGTTTCTTTCTTTCTTTTTCTTTTTTTTTTGTAGTCTTTTTTTAAATCGGTACTGGGGATCGAACTCATGACTGCGCACTTGCAAGGCGCTTATGCCACTGAGCTAAATCCCCAGCCCAGTGATCCGTTTCTTCTGACAAAGACCCACCTCCCAATTCCTCAATAGATTAATTTACTCATGAGTATAGGACCCCAAGACCTCATTACACTCCTAAAGCCCCATCTCAGAATTTACGAGAATTTGAGGACATTTTAGATTTAAACTACAATAATAATGACAAAAGGGTCAACTGATTAATAGGACATAACAATTGTAAACGTTTATAAAACAAAGAAGTTCACAATACTAGAAACAACTGATAAACCAGAAGGAGAAACCCTCTGAAATTACAAAGAATTCAGCATCCCTCTCTCAATGATTGAGCACATATAGAGAAAATCCATACATTTAAAAAACTGAACATTACTAACTTGACATAAAAATGTGCAACAAATGAGATGCCACTAATGCAGAATTTAGGAAGGATGGTATAGTACTAAATACCTTATATTAGAGAAAAATTAAAGGTCCCTAATCATTTATCTTAAGAGTTACCACCTTAAGAAAAACTAAGAAAAGTGAATTAAAGCCATAAGCAAGAGGAATCAAGTGCAAAGCAGAAATCAGTAGAAAAGGGAAAAATAATATAAATCAATGAAACTAAAATCTGGTTTTTCTGTAAGACCAATAAAATTGATTAACCTCTAGCCAGACTGGAGAAGGGACAAATGATGCCAAGGACTTACTTTAAAACACAGGAAGGAGAGTATACAGCTTTACAGGTACCTACAGGTTTGTCATGTAACCCTGTTTTGCACATGTTTGTAAGATTCCATAACAAAAATGTTTTTTAAAAAGTATGAGGTATACATATATATATGCTTCATATAAACTGCCTAGAATATGATTCCTTATGTATTAACAAGAAAATACTAAAAGATAATGATCAAATTGTAAGATCATTGTAAAGCCACATTAAAATTGTGTGTCAAGAAATAGACAAACAACAGAAACAGAACAGTATTCAAAAACAGATCTAAGTATATCTGGTAACTTATTCTGTCTTAAAGGTAGCATTTCAAATAGGTGAGAGAAAAAAAATTGCCCAGTAAATGGTGTCAGTACACCCAAACAACATTTATAAAAACATAAAGCTGAATTTCTACTCCATTATTTTCCAATGTCATTTCAACAAAGATTAAAAACTACATGTTCAAAAATAAAATCATAAACAGCTAGAAAAATGTGGACAAATATAACTAGAAAAATACTGTATAAAACTGATACAACTGAAAAATTATTATATTTACTAATAATACAAAACTTAAAACCCACATAATCACTTAAAATATCAAAATACATTTGTTAGGGCCAGGGGTTTAGCTCAGTGGCATAAGAGCCTGCCTTGCAAGCATGTAGTAGTGAGTTTGATCCCCGGTACTAAAAAAAAGAAAACAAACAAACAAAAAATTTGTTAAACTGTGACAAACTACCCAAAAAACTACAATATAAATTATTATCTCTAACAACAAAATTCCTGCAAATTGCCAAGAAAAAAAAAACCAAGAGAAAAGTAGACAAGAATTAGCAATTCATAAAAGAAATATAAATGGATAATAAACATTAAAAGTTGTTCAGTTTTATTCCACTAATTGTTTTTGGCTGTCAAAAGCAAGATTTTAAATATTGCTGGTGAGAAAATACTGTTTAGTAACAACTGTTTTGGAAGACAATTATGTAGCATCTATTAATATTTTTGATGCTTGTACTCTATGATTTTTTTTCTTAGAACTTATTCTATAGAAAGACTTGGAAAGGAAATATAATATATCATTCTGCTTATGAAAGTGTAAACCTGGAAAGTCAGTCACTGATATAAGCTGAGTTGTGTACTCCAAAAAGATATGTTAAAGTACTAACCCCATATTTGTGAATGTGACCTTACTTGAAGATGGCCTGTAGATAAATAGGTATGTAATAAGTCTAAATGAGACTGACCCATTAAGACTGACCCTAATCCAGTTTGACTGGTGGTGTCATACCATCAGGAGAGAACACTATGTAATAACATATGCAAAGACTAGAAGCATCTACAAGTCCATGAACCTCAAGGATTGCTATCAACTGCAGAAGATCGGAGAGAAGTATGAGATACAGTCTCTTTCGGTTCCTCCAAATGAAATCAAAACTTGAGTTTTGGCTATCTAGCCTACAAAATCATCAAAGAATAAATCTGTGTTGTTTCAGTTATCTTGTTTGATACAGCAATCCTAGGAAACTATTACACCCACTATTAAAATGTCACATATTATAGAAACATAAAATACAATGTAATAGTAAAAAGGAAGCAACAGATATCAAGGGACATGGAAACTTATTAGAAATATATTAACAAAAATGAAAAAAATTGTAGAAAATTATGCATGAAATCATCTTTCGGGTAAATTAAAAACATCTCTCAATCAAAAAATAAAACCAAGTGAAGTGGTGCATACCTCTAATCCTGGTATGTGGTAGGCTGAGGCAGGAGGGATACTGTGAACTCCTGCTAGCCTGGGCTACAGAGTGAGTTCAAAGACAGCCTACACTACATAGTGAGACTCTGCCTCAAAAAAACAAAAATAAAAAAGAAGAACATCTCTCTGCCCTTTTACCATCTTACTGAAGCCCACACTCCTCCAATGCTGGCCAAATCAATAGGCTATACAGCAGTGATGCCAAACATTTTAGTTTTAAAAGATACAAACAGCCTGCTGCAACACACGTCATAGGTCTGCTACCCTTAGGCTAGACTCTCTGTTGTCCTGACCATGGCACATTGACAGATCTTATTCCACTTCCAATGCTTCAATAATTAGTACTGTATAAAATATTCCTGTAATTCTTACCACTTGGCCATTTCCCCTTGGAGGTTCTGTTGTCACACAGAATGTACACAGCCAACTGAATACTGTCATTTTTTTCTTTACCATGTTTCTAGTATTGGGCCTTGGAGCAGCAACTAGATTTCATTTTTCGTAAACTTGGACAACTGGTAGTGGCTAATTGTAGCTATATACAGTGTATTCAGACACTGTATCTGGAGTCACTAGGAAAAACTGCTGAAAGTGATTAGCAGTATCTGACATCCACACATAGACCAGAAACTTCTACTCATTACTTTTGTTCAGATGCTGCCATAACCCTAGGTTAGGGTTAGGATCGGCCAGACCAGGTATGCTACGAGAACAGATAAAAAGTGCTTACTAAGCTTCAAAGCATTATTCAATTTTTTCTACTGTAATAAATTTTCAATTTTTCCAGTTCCTACCTTTGTTGACATTTCTTGAATAAAAATCTTAGTGCTCTCTTATGGAACAAAGCTCAACTTTAAAGACTGAAGTTTAGAACTTTCTAAAACCTGGCCTCAATTAACCCTGCAAATTTATGGTCCACTATTTCCCCATGCAAATAACATTTTCAATTGTAGCCAGGCCACACGTTTTAGAATATGCAAAAACTCCACATATATTCACTACTTCAAACTTTTCCTGGCTCATTTCTTTTTATCCTTGAACTGAGCTGCTTCCTTGCTCCTGGCATAAGCTTTATAAACTATTTAAGGTCCTCATATTTAAGTCTCACAATGATTGCAGCAAATCTCACAATAATATTCTATCTCTCCTACTATTCAAACCTGGCTTATAGTATGTATATTGGTTTACGGTATATACTTTTTATAATAATTTCAGCCTTTCCCAACTATACAGTAAAGGACTAAATAGTAAGACTGTACCTAACATACCACTTTTTTGTACCCCATGATACTGGGAAGGTGCCATGTTCTCAGCAACACTCGATACTTGGTGTTTCACTGATAAAGGGAATCATTTGGGTTTCCGACTAGCTTTATGGATTACACACAAATCAACCAGCTCCTTTAGTAATATGGAAATTTCATATGCATGTAGGTAACCTCTGATACTTTTTATGACATCAATAATAATTCACCATACTCAAGGTAACATTTTATTTTTAATTCTGAACTATAGGTATGATAAACAACTTCATCTCAAAAGATTAAGACTTTTCAAATATAAGATTAAACGTTTGACTTTGTAATAAAACTTAGAAAAACATTCATTGTTCTGAAGTTAAAATTGTGTTAATTTTAATTTCCTTATATCATTATTAACTACATCTTATATTCCTAGATGTCTTTTATAGTATAGTATTTATAATATAGTTTGTTTCAATCTAGCAGGTATTTAACAAGCATTTCTTTTACAGAGAGAGATTTCTATAGTATATCTTCATGTCAACTTAAAAATAAGTTTAAAAAAAATCACTACACTAAGGCAAAGGAACACAGGAGCCAAAGATACTGAATTGAAATAAACAGTCATAGCAATTAAAGTATCTTTCACTTAATTCTGTTTTCCAAAGAGTTTTCCTAGATTTAACTCCAGTCAATTATTTCCTCTCTACTGTAAAAGAAGTCACAATTTACTATAATACAGTAACTACAAAGTGAAATTGATATTTTTAAAACTATTATATTGCTATTACAGTTGTATAAACCTCTATAACTTCAGACAATACTGATTTGAGATGTAAAAAATAGAGTTATGCTTTTGTTAAACTTATTGATGAATGTAATTAAATATATGAAACTTCTAATTGGTCATCAACCAATAAAGCTTCTATTTATAGTCAACAATGTATATTCTATTACTGTGAACAAGAACATATGTACATGTTTTGTTTCCAAGATGTTTACAATAAAAGTGACCTGCATTAATAACCCTGGGATCAAAACTATAACTACTCCTAGATAAAATAACATAACAAAATTCAGTCCTATTTGCTGTTTCAAAATTTCCATTTTCTATGTAAGTTACCGTTATACTTTCAGCAAAATCATTTATTTAAAAAAAAAAGTAAAACAAATGAAAGTACTATACACGTTTCACCTGAAAATCATTCTTACCAGTTTTTATACAGACATTTAAAAATCATGAATCAAAACACGAAAACACTGATGGATGTCAGAGAAGTTGCTCACTAGGACTACAAGTAGAACATAGCTCTTCAGTACTTCTGCTCATACTTAAGCAGGCTAAGGTTTTAAGCAATGCAAGGAATCCTGAATGTTTCCTAATCAAATCTATTTCTAACAAGAGCCTTTGTTTTATTTCTAGATTCGATAATACATTATTCAAACATAACATTTTTACACTGAAAGACGACGTTTAAAAGTTTTGGGTTTTTTTTTTTTTTTTTTTTTTTTAAATAAAATCCTTTACATTGTCCTCCACAGGAAGAAAAACACGTGGCCAAAGAGTGACAGAACTCAGAGGTGGTGGAAGTTAGAGGACAAGAGGACTCAGGGCCTTTTCCAGCTACTCTTCTTAGCTTATAGGTTCTACATTTAACTGACTTTAAATAAAAATACTGCAATTGACTTACCTAAATTGAAGTAAATATGACAAAGAGTTCAAATTTTTTTCTAAAATATCCCTGCCAAAAAACAAGACATCTAAATTGAAGACTAAACAGAACAATTTTTATATGCTTCTCCAAATTCCCAGAGTACTTTACATCTGTTAGGCACTCTTAAATGTTTTACATAATTATTTCACTGTTCTTTGAAATCCCTGACTAAGCCCATTCCACAAATTTAGACACTAAGGGTCACAACAGTTGAGAAATATGCCTGTGTTGGGGCTGATGATACAGCTCAGCGGCATAAGCACCTGCCTGGCAAGCATGAGGGCATGAATCTGAATCCCAGTACCAAAAGAAAAAAAAAAGCCTGTGTTATAGATATAAGAATGACCAGAAATAAGATTTATAATCTAGAATTGTTGGATTCTTCTGTATCTTTCCCTATGCTTATAGTCCATCTTTAATTACATGTACTACTGTGTTCATCTTTTTACTCAAGACTAGAAAAAGGTACTTTCTCATCATTTTATACTCCAATTCCAGCAAAATTTAATATTTTTTTTTCTCCTCCCAAACTACTCAAAGTGAAATACATTCACAGCCCTAACTTCCCACCAGTAAGTGTCTTAATTCAGTCTGCCATAAAGCCAAAGATTCCTTGAAGGTTTTAACAACTTGACTAAGGTATTAGAAATGATAAATATTAGAAATGATGATCAGGCTCCTAAGAACAATTATAATTATTCAATCAGTAAATATGCACTATTTATGGTAGATGTTACAAAAGCCACAGAGAACTACAGACACTAATGGCCTTCTCCCAGAAGTGCATATACTGCAGTGGTGGCAAATCTATAGCACGTGTGCCACAATAGTCTTTCTGCATTGTTAAAAGCTCTGAAAGGTTTGCCATCACTGGTACACAGAATGACAGGGGAAAAATATAAACAACTTAAAACACGTGTTGAGGAATTAAAACAAATAAAAGTTAAAGCTGGTTAATAAAAATGGTTCCTTAATTAC
Organism: Dolichotis patagonum; assembly: GCA_004027295.1. Lineage (NCBI taxonomy): Eukaryota > Metazoa > Chordata > Mammalia > Rodentia > Caviidae > Dolichotis > Dolichotis patagonum. The sequence goes on along the minus strand of PVJX010005915.1, from coordinate 13,369 downwards.
TACATCTTAAAAAAACAAATCAGGTGAGTATGGCAGGGAAAGGTGATGATCACCATCTAGTCAAGTACTATCCAAGTCCTATCTATTCAGACCAGAGATGAACGCTGCAGGCTAAAGGTGTTCTTCCCGCCTTAGTTTTCTCTTATTCAGGACTGCATCTACTAAGCTCCATGTGGCAAAACCGCACATACTCTTTACAGAAAGTAAACACCACACTAAGTGAAATTCAACAAAATAAACTACAAAAAAAGACCTAGGAATCTTGTTTATAAACCTTTTAAATTTATTTTCCTAATATAACAAAATACTGTCAGATAATAAATGGCATGAAAACTATTCAAGTAAAAATTCCTAACGTATGTTTATCTATTACATAACTTTAAATGAAACCTCCATTTCCACAAATTCTGTTTTAAAGGCTATAGCAAAACAGATTTACTGAAAATTGATCTCCGCCATGAATCCAATTACCAATACAGTCTCAGTAACATCCATGTGTATTTGCAGTTAAGAAGATATGTATGCGTCACCATACTTGTTCTGCCAGTGTTTATAATGCCTGGTTCTACTGCAGTCCCTTTCTTCACCCTTTATATCTAAGTGAGACTAACTTCTGTAGGAAGTCTTTTTAATTGTTCTTGAATTGTCATCCTAAATACTTAAATTCAGACCTGCATCATATTTCATGTGGGTTTCTATAAATAACTATCTGATCTCTATCTCCATTCTCAAACCTTAATCCAACTTCTGTACTACTTCTGCCTTTACCCCTACACATCTAAAAGTCAAATCTGATCTGTGGTTTTCCACTAAGTACTGTAATACTTCCTCAATTTTATATTGCCTTTACGGTGGAAAAATATATATCTTAACTTGTTTTAATTTAACCTTAACTCACAAAATACAGACCAAATATTCAAGGAAAACCTATTATTTTCATTGTTTCTTTTCCAATACAACATCCAATGTTTCTGAAGTGTCATTTCCAGGATTATCTCGTAAGAAAACAGAGGACTTTCAGTTTTCAAACTGTGACATACATAAAAATATTCAGAAAAGCTAGCTAAGAATAGAAATGCCAAGCTCTATCTTGGACTCAGTGAATTTGTATATTTTCTAGGAACTGAAACTAGTAATATGTGTTTCTTAATAATCTCATAGTGATTCCAATGCATACCTAAATCTGAGAACCCAAGGAGAAACTCCCTGCTCTGTAACAATCAGTACTGCCCAACCCATTCATCTTAGAATAAAAATTAAGAAATTTAGAAAAAACCCTAACCCATCTAAAAACCTTTTATTCAGCAACTCTCTCATGATCCTCTATACTATGAAAGTTTTAATATATTTACATGCAACTTTCTACCCACACAAGCATTCTATGAGATAGTACACATACTTTACAGATGCAAAAACCAATTCTACCACTCCATGAGATGGTATCACTATTTTATGTATCAGAAACTAACTGACAGTTAGGTTATCCAAAGTGACCCTGAGGACCCTGAGTTTGAGCTTGAGCTCACATCTGCTGACTACAAAGCTACTGTGTTTTCTATGGTGACATAATATCCTCTTACATGTCACTCTGAAGTACTGACTTACTCATAAATTTACAGGTTTGTTTCCCTTTTTAGACATACCATGCTCGACGCCAGGCATCAACCCTGATTTCAACCTATTACTCAATATATGTTTGCTGAATGAAAGAGGAAAGATTGCTCCTCCAGAACTAGTATTGTAACTTGTTTCATTTCTTGAATTCTTAGAGAGCTCTGACTGTACTTTTGCCTAACACATTTAGTCTGACCTCCAACTTTACTGCTAGATTTATGAGGCAGTATAAATTGGTAGTTTTTAATACTACCAAAACAATCTGCATAGTCAAAAAAAGGGAGAAAAAGACTATTCTAAACAAATCATCTTATGTTAACCCATTATCCAATTGGGGACTTTAAATTTTAATCTTCATAACAATTTTGTATCACAAGAGCTGACAACTGTAACTGTGTGGTTTTAAATGAATGAAATTCAAAAGGTAGAGTTGATTAATAGATGACATAAACTGAGCAATGAATACTTACAGCCTGTTTGTTCAGCAGTCTCATTAACGATAACCAGTGAGCAATACTACCCTTCTCTATCACGTCTTCAGCATCTGTCATTTTTTTGAAGCCACCAGTAAATATTAATAAACACAGAGCCATTAGTGTATTTATGTATAAAGGTAATGTTCATCTTGCCTAAAGTTAATGTGCCTGGTATGTAAAACATAGTACAACTACTAGCAAGTGTAGTAAGGTAGCAAAACTGACATGCCCATTTGCTGGTAAATAATATTCTAAATGGTGAAGATCTGCAAATATGCAAAGTTAGCACCTTAGGAATATTACATTTTCATGTATTAGTTTTTGATGAAAAGAAAAGTGGTTATTCTCTTACCACCACGTTTAAAAATAAGAAAAAAAATCTTTTTGAAACAATGTGATGTAGAAGAAAGTACAAAAGGATTACGCATCAGGAGTCCTGGCTTTCTAGTTCAGTTACAGTACTAAATTTCTAGTGAGACTTAAGCGCATTGGTTGTTTTCTCCTTGATTTTAAATATTAAGATACAGCAGGGAACGATTTGGTCGCCTTCAAGTTGTATCACAAACTTATCATTTCATACTTACCAGTAAACTTAGTGTTTCTGAAGGTCTAGATTTTTACATTAAAAAAGAGTTAATTGAATGGAACGACTCAGTGTGAACTGGATAGCACAAAATACATCGAGCAGACTCTAATATAAAGTTAACAATCTGGTAACTTTCCAGAAATCGGCTAATCTTAACTTCTTAAGCCAGTGCAGTCAGACTGGACATCTCTACAATGGAAGATTATAAAATGGCACTGCTCTGTTGAAACTTCCCTAGGTTCCAGTGGCACATACTCTGCAAGTGCTAGCAAGAAGTGGAGAGGAAAAAAATCAGCCAGCATTTTAACAAACTACAGTTCAACCCTGTCACCTCAATAGGAGCCCGACAAGGCCTACACCAAGGAGCAGAAGCTCCCCACCCCCAGAGATGCTAGCAGCCAATGTAATGAATGCTTCCGTCAACAAGACACACTCCCCTTCCCACAGAAGCGCTTGCTTCCAACCGACCAACTAGGGTAGGAACTGGGCGCACAGAAACAATCTAAGAATCACTGTAGGTCCCAAAGGTTTCCAACTACTGGAGATCGCGGTTTTCCCCGAGCATGGCTGCGGGGAGAGAAATACCTCCTTCCACCAATGCCAAAAGAAGGGAGTAAAAAAAAAAAAAAACACCAAAAACCAGGCCTAGGAGTGACTGCTGGAGAAATGAACCTTCTTTCTTTGCAATGGGGAGTATTAGTATTTCCTGCACTCGCTCTGATCGGAAGAATGCCCAGGAACCTACGCTCGACTTCATTCCCTCCTGGAATCCTGAAGGGGAGACTGAAAACCCTAACTGCTTCCTTTCCCGATCTACCCACACAATCCTCTGGCACTGTTAAGGAAGGTGCCCTCCAACAGTAGGCAGCGAAGCGAGGGCCAGCGCAAGGGTCCTGTTTGAGATTAGTTGGCTCTTGCAAGCAGAGAATCCCCTTGTGGTCTGAGAGTAAAGTTTGAGCAGCAGCAAGGGTGCGGACCAGGGCCACGCCAGGCCGGGCTCCAGGGCAGGCCTGCGGAGGTGACACTCCCTTGTTCTCCAGCAGCTGGGGGAGGCGGCGTCCGGCCGGCCCGGCCCGGCCCGCACCGGGGAGCAGGGCAAGGGCGCCGCGGAGGGCCGGGCCGGGCCGGGCGGGTTCGCGGGAGGCCTGGCCGCTGCGGGACCCTCGCCGCGCCGCTCCCGCCTGCTTCCTCACCCCCACTCCCGGCCCCCTAGCCCAGGCCCGCGAGATAACGTGGGGGTGGCGACGGGGGTCTCGGCCACTGACCACACATTTCTTGCCGAGGAAGGTGAAGAGGGACTCATTCTCCTGCGGAGTGAGCAGCAGGGACCCCACGTTGGTGACCCTCCGTGGAGGCGGCGGCTGCTGGCCGGAGCTCATGGCTTCGCCGGCGGGGCTGGGAGTCCAGGGCCGTGTCCTCGGGCGAGTGGGCCAGCGCCCGTTCCCCTCGCGGTGACAGGGGCGGGAGGAGGGAGTCAGAGACGCAGCATCTCGGAGCACCTCCGACGCGGCGGCAGAAGGACAAGGGAAAGAGGAGCTGACCGCACTCCGAAAAGGAAGCTCCCAGCTCCCGCCCGGCGAGGCTAGCACCGGATGGTCCTTGTCCTCTCACTCCGGCGACTGCACTAAACTCCCAACTCCTCCTCCAATCCTCCGGCGGCGGCGGCGGCGGCGGCGGCCGCACAATCCAACATGGCAGCGGGGGCGGACGAGACCACAGGCCGCAGGATGCGGGGGAGCGCGCCGGAAACGCGCTGCCGCGGCCCGGGCCCGCGAAGAACCCCCTCCATCTGCGGTGGCCTCGCCGCGCCGGCCGAGGCCACGCCCCTTCCGGCCAGGCCCCGCTGCGGGGGTTGTCGCGGGATGCGACGGCTTTGAGCTCTAGCCGTCTGTTAACCGTCTGCGACGCGAGCCCCGGTGGCTGCCTCCTCGGGACAGGGCGGACGGTCTTCTCCGTCCGCTTTCTGTGGATGCACACCTTTGCGGAGCGGCGTTGGCCCCCCGCGCGCCTTTTCTCAGGGGAGCAGTGGGACCTCGCGCCGCCTGTCAAGGAGATTTGCAATCTGGAGGCCAAAACGGCGGGAAGACGCGCTCTCCAAGGCGGCTCGCGGGGCGGTGGGAGCCGCAGGTGGCTGGGGTTTCTCAGATGTTGTCCAAACTCAGCAGTGGGAGTGGAGGAGCAAACAAGCCTCTCCCTAGATTAAGAAAGAGATCTTGATGGATGTCACAAAACAAACCCACTTAGAAAAAAGAAAAGACGTCTCTGCCCTTCACCTGCCCTATGTTCTAAGCGAGTTAAATGTATTTACAGCATTTAACCCTCCTCCCTTCTTGGAAGACCTTTCTTTTATTGTCTAGTTAACTGAAAAATGTTTCCTTTCCCTACCTCATCTTTATCTCAAACCCTTAGGCCTTGTTTTCTTACATGTGCTAAATCAGGAAAGCCACACAGAAAAAAACACTTTAATCTTTAGAAGTAAATGTCAATAATTTTTTTTCTGATTTACGTGTTTTAGAATTTTAAAAGTTAACCAAAATAACCTCCTTTGGAGAGTATGTTAAATACTAAACTGCTCTAAAAGGCAGTTCTGAAATATGGAAATAATGCCATGGACTGCAGTGACTTATGAGATATGTGTGACTTGTCTTCATTAAATATATGAGGACGTTACCATCGTGTTTACTAATAATTGCTTCTGTAAACAGAAGTTTACTGTTAAAGACCGCTAAGACAAACTTTCCTAAAACGATTTGATGTCAACATGTCTGATGACACCCAGTAGAAATCTCTGATGTACTAAACAGATTGATAAGCCATTATCAGTGTACTTGGAAAGTATTTTGAAAACTTAAAATTGCATTTAATGAAATTGGCTGAGCTGAAATAAATCTGCAAAGGAAAATGAGAGTATAACCTTGAGAGTTATCATAATATGGGCATATCACAAACTAATAATATTAGAGGGGAAAGTAAATTTTAAAAACTGACAGGTAATTTATAAAATAATTAGTTTTTTTAAGGTCATGGTAAAAATGTATACCACTATATCACAGACTTAAACCTAGCAGATAAATGAGTTTGTCTTTTATTGAAAATGCAGCTCTTATAAATTGGAAGCCCAGTTACAATAGCATTACAAATTCTTGTGAAGTGATAGTAATTAGAGCCTTTAACTATATCAACTATACTACCAAAAGCACAGACTTTCAGATATAGGTTGAAGTTGAAGTTCCTTATGGCCCATTACCATAATGGACTTTGAACAAATTACATCTCTGTAACAGTTTCCTCACCTATAAAATGAAAATTCTATTTCATAAAGTTGCATAAATCGGGATAATTACACCTATTTAAAGGTTGTAAAAAAAGATAGCCGTATAAAGTACCTGATACATATTGGCTAGTGAGGTTTTAGTTGTTTTTTACCATCTTTGCCTTTGGTTTCTTCTATTTTCTCTTAGCTGAAGGATCAAGACTTGAACTTGGACATAGTCTCTTTATTAGAAGAATTTCTGATTAAACTATATTATGACATATATATATATGTATATATATATATCCATTCTACTATGCCAACATAAGACTTTGAAGACTAAATTTACAGATAGAATTCTGTCAATTTGTATTTAATAGATGCTGAAGGAGTAGCGGTAGAAACTCATTGGTAGAGTGCATGCTTAGCATAAGGAAGGGCCTAGATTCAATCCACAGTACCAAACAAATCAAAATTAGCAGATTTGGTTACTTTTGGCTTGAGTGGGATTGAGTTTGGTTTGTTTTTGACTAGAAATACAGCCTGGTCTTAGAATTTGTAGACCATGAAATTTAATAAAGAGATGCTTGGAAGAGGGCTTACAGGATGATAGATGAAAGGACAGTAGGTATGCAATGAAGAAACTATTTCATGCTGAAAAATACTGCATTCCAGTCATTTCATAGTCTTCTGTTAGCCTACACTATTGTTTGAATTGCTTTTTTTCTTTCAAGAAATTTTGTTTTACCCAAATGTAATTTTTTATTTGCCCTTATTCTGTTTTCTTTAGACTTGATGTTTGAAAATTATTGCCATCATAAATGTTTTTCCTCAAGCTCAAACTAATTTTTTCCATAAATTTTTAAGTATGGTATCTTGTTTACAAAATTGTGGTTTATGTTATTTTCTGCCCTATTTACTATTCTCTGGACTCTTTCTAGCTCCATAGTATTCTTAAAATGTGAACATGAACATTTCACTGGAAATACCATTTCCTTTCTCCTTTGAGTGTGTGAATAAGCAATATTCAGGGTTTCTTCCTTACCATAGATGGATAAAGGATGCTTTTTTTGCACATTAATCTTGAGATCAAGAAGTACTGGTTGCATTTGTTTCAGAAATTTTAGCAAGTGATTTCTGCATTATTCTCTTGAGCAGAACACAAGACATCTTTCATTCTGTTTTCTTTGGCAAGTTACATTCTTATCTCAAATTCTTCTTACCCAGTTTGAGAGATTGGATTTGATCCAGGAAATAAGCATTCTGTTTCTTTTCAGCTGAGTTTCTTGAACTGACTAAGCTAGCTTAAAATGACTAGGGATTTTGTTTTCATATATACATGTGAAATGCATATTTTATACCAGAATGTATATAACTATAACATAGAAAAATGCAGTTTTTGGATTAAACAACTTTTTTTCTTGCCTTCACTAAAACTCTATTATAATATTCTTTTCTTTTCTTTTCTTTCTTTCTTTCTTTCTTTCTTTCTTTCTTTCTTTCTTTCTTTCTTTCTTTCTTTCTTTCCTACAGTCCTTCAAGGTGAAGCTTTGGTAGAAAACATTAGAGTACTTTATTTACAGTATAGAGGGCATATTTTCAGATATGTCCTTTGCCGTGATTGTTACATTTTGTATTTCTATTGCTCTGGTCCTCCATTACTGATTTTTCTTCTTCAGAAATGTCATTGGTTATGTGCCTTTATAAGTCCTCTGAAACACCTCGTTCCTCTTACTAATGTTAATAATGTAGAATGCAGTGACATCGTTCACTGTGTAGGATGTGGAAGCAGCACACAGGGATCTATGGTATTCAGCAGCCATTGTATACATAATTGCTGTACTGACACACAGAACTCAAAGCAACAGCAACCTGGATGCAGCAGGGGCAATCAATGTCCTCTTTCTTATGAGCTCTTCAAGTGTCGTATGCTTAAAGTGTTCACATTGTAAAATACTTCTGAACATTTTTATATAAATGTTTAACATAGCAGTGCTTGAGAGAATTTGTCCTATTACATGTTCTCCCAAGTTAAATGTTTTATTTTTCATCAAGTAAAATCTTGAAAACTTAGCTCACAATTTTTTTTTTTTTTTTTTGTCTCATTCAACTGAAGTACAAGCACTGGGGGATTACTTTTAAAAAGACAGCTTAATTACAACTCATTAGTATTAGTGGAAAACTGAATTCTTAGTCACTCTAGTGAATTACCAGTGATAGGCCTAGTCTCCAGATACCTAACATATATCTTTATTCAAGAAGTGATTTGAAGAACTAAAGATGTTAGTTCACAGTAGGCAGTATCTGATTCCAAGCAGAAGATCTAAATATTTTTAAAGGAAATAAAATATCACAAACTATTTTAGTCAGCTCTCTGTTACTATAACAAAATGCCTAAGATAAATCAACTTAATAAGGGGAGAATTTTATTTTGATTCATAGTTTCAGATCCTCAGTCTCTGGCTGCTTGGCTGTGTTGTTTTCTGTATGGCACAGTGTATCAACCACGGAGCAGAGGAAGCCTATTGACTCTCTGGTAGCAAAGGGAGAGGAAGAGACACTGGAATCAGACACTGCTTACTGTGTTCTGGCTGTTACTTTCTAACTTCAATGAATATTCAATGATTTTAGTTTAATTATCCCAAATGAGAAAGGAGACACATTGACATTGACTGCTTTAATATAAGTGTTCAAGGTTTGACCTTAGGTAAGCAGACAACTGGAACATATGTGATAATTGGAAGATGCTGTATGTCCCTGTTACTCCACTGATAGTGCTGTGGTAAAGATTGTGGTATCTTGTCATATAATGTTAAAACCAATTTGTATTTTTGTAAAGTGATGACTGCACATAATATTAAAAGTCACATAGTACTAAAACATTTGTAGCAACATAGAAGCTTTATCTCCCTTCTCTATGCCCATTTGATCTTCTCAAAAACCTACTTTGGGCTGTTTTTTCTGGTATTTATAGCTATATTTCTCAATAGTATGCCAAGATGCTACTTATTGATTGATGAATTTAAAGCATTATTTATTAACTTCTGAATATAAATAGTAAGGTTTTATCTGTCTTCAACTACCACATTCCTATTTCTCTTCCCCCAGTTTCATTGTATCATGATTTGTGTTTAAATAGCTATTACACAGAATAATATTATTATGTGAGTCAAGCATTTCACTCTAGTTATTTTAGATTTTTTTAAAAAAATTTGTTCATTTTTGTCCTTTTCAATAATTTCCTCAAGTTTTCTTTCTAAATTTCTCTTATATTCTTTAACAACTATAGACAACTATAAAGTCCCTCTATTATTCTGTATTAACCTGGACTGTAGCTACATGGCTATTGATTGGATTTTTTTTTAGTTATTTTCCTGGGATTTTACTTTCTTTCCATGTCAGACCTGTTTCTTGGATCCTACGTTACCTATTTTGATGTTCTCTGTTTTAATTATGTGTGTTGTTTAGTGGCTTTTTAAGAAAAACTGTATAGAAGATAAGAATTTTGAGCCCTGTGTATGTGGTAATATCATCTAGCCTCTGCTCTGACTGATGGCTTAATGAGATATGGAATTTTAGGTTGAATATCAGTTTCCTTTAGAATTTTAAGGTGTTATTTCATTTATTTCTGACTTTAGACGACATTGTTAACATCTGATCCTTTGTTGTATCTTGAATGTCCCACAAGGCCATGTGTTGGAAGTGTGGTTCCCAGCCTGTGGCACTATTGCAAAATGTGGGGCCTTTAGAAAGTGAGGCCTAAAGGGAGGTCATTGAAGGATTTGCCCTTGAAGGGGATATTACCTAGGATCACACCCTGTCCTTTTCCTCTTGCTTTGCTACCAGGCAGTGAATAGGCTTCCTCTGCTCTGTGGTTGATATACTGTACCATACAGAAAACAACAGAGCCAAGCAGCCAGAGACTGGAGGATCTGAAACTATGAATCAAAATAAAACTCTTCCCTTATTACATTGATTTGTCTCAGGCATTTTTGTTATAGTAGCAGAGAGCTGACTAAAACGGTTTATATGTGATATTTTATTACCTTTAAAAATGTTTAGATCTTCTGTTTGGAATTCAATGATCTTCTGAAATTTGATGATGGGCCACAGTGGGCTCTTTTTGTAGTCATTTTGCGGATTATTCCATTGGTCCTTTTCATCTGAAAACTCACATCCTTTAATACTGAAGATGATTTTGTGTATGTTATTTTCTTATGTTTTTCTCCCCTCAAATTTTTTTCTGTTCTCTTTCAGGAATGTCTGTTGGTCAAGTATCAGACTTATTTATTCTCTATCCAGCTAGCAACTATATCCAAGTTTCCTTGAGGTGTTGTACCAGTAAACTCACAACTGTTACCATTTTTGGGCACAGGTGCTAAATTTAGCCCTAAAATTGGGAAGAAGAAACTAAAATCTGTCTCCTGAGCTAAGCTCTTGCTATCACTTTTGCCACAGTGGATTCCTTGGGGAGCTGCTTTTTTTGTTTTATGTTATTTCAAATCACCATTGCCTGTAGATATGTCTGATTAAGGAAATGCCAAAGAGCTATGCCTTTGGTGTAAGAGAGCCCGATTTATCAGGTTCAACTACAGGAATCTGCAGTTTCATAAATCCGAAGTTTTCTGACATAGGACAAACATTTAAAAGATACTCAGTTTGGGCTGGGGATTTAGCTCAGTGGCTTAAGCACCTGCCTTGCAAGCACTCAGTTATGAGTTGGATCCCCAGTACCAAATAAATAAATAAATAAATAAACTCAGTTTATTTATTCAGTTGCTAGCAGTTAGAACTTCAGGACACTGGCTAAGGAGCAGGCTTTTTAAGAACAAAAAAATATATACAACATAAAACGTAACACCAATTTTATCAAAATGATGACATAGTGTGCCCTGAATTGCATGCATGCTACATATACAATAAAATTTTAGTACTTTGTCTCTAAAGAATAAGCAGTCTTATTTCATTTTTTATTCTAATAGAAGAACTAGCAACTGTTTCATAACTATGTCACTTGTTCTTGGTCAATAATTCTTTTGCTATGAGTAATACATTTGGATATTATTTATCTGAGTAGCTATTTAACTGATCCATTTTTGAAAAAAATTAAAATATTTTTAATATATCATATTGTGTTGTCAAAACCAATGATACACAGATTTTTGTATTTGCAAATTAAAAATGTTTGTCTCTCATTATCCTGAACAGTCTCTGAAAGCTCATCATGCTTCATTCATTTTTACACTTCTTAACGTCAAACCTATACAATATTGAATGTATATGTGCAGATAAAATGATCACTTCTGATTAAGGTGAAAATGTTATTTTTAAAATTGGTAAAAAATTAGTTACATGGACTCTAAAATCACTTCAAGAAAACCTGCAGCCTTGTAAAAATTCTTTTCACATGGTACTAAGCACATAATATTCTAAGAGCACTAGAGAGAAAATAAACAGAACCTGCCCACAAATTAGTCACAGAGGCAGGGTTGTGACTGAGAGCAAAGTGGAATGGAATGACTGTTCTTGGCCTGAAGATGGTCCAGAAAAATCTAGTTGATGAAGTGATTTTTTTTCCTGAGTAAATTTAGGTGTCTAGGGATTTTTTTTTTCCTGAGTAAATTTAGTCTGATAGAAGAAATACAGGTAGGCTGTTAGGAATTTCTGAGAATAATTTATAGCATATGATTGCCAAAAACTTTAAGTAAATTGAAGCTTGACTTAGAGTTGCAAAACAACTCAAAGTCGTTCAGTTGCCAGGAATATTAGAAACTGGGGTAAAAGCAAAAGTCAAAGTAAGAAATTAGACTGGCATGCCAGGGACTGGGGGAGATAGGACAGTAGTTCTGAAAGTGTGGTTTCCCTAGAGGCATTAGCATCTCTTGGGATCATGTTAGAAATCTGAACTCTCAGGCCCTACTTTTGCCTGAATCAGAAACACTAGGGAGACTTGTCAATCTGTGTTTCAATAACCCTTCCCCATTCCATACCAACAATTCTGATAGGCCAGCCTCCAAGAAGACATCAAAGAGTTTAAATTTACTACCACTAACAACCACCTTCTCCCTCCCCAGGTATAGTATCACAGTAACTATATCTAAATCACATTCTTTGTGCCAGAAAGGAACTGGTAATGAACCACTGTGATTTATTCTTGTCCGTTTAAGACATAATAAGGTACCAACTTCAGGAGGAAGGTCTTTATTCACTGGCAAAGGATCTGACATGACCAAAAATGAGCTGTTCTAATCTGAGATCTTATAGTAAGTAGCCATGTAATCTTAGTACAGTGGCTTAACCTGTATATGCCTTCTATTTACCCATCTGTGAAATGAAAGAAATGAATTCATTATTGCTAAGGGAATTTTTAGCTCAAAATTATATAATCGATCCTGTCACTTGAATTAAAAAACACTGAACACAATTTTTAAAAAGGTAATAGGTAAAAGATGATACATAAAAATGTCATATTTTTATACTTACATTTTTGGCAATATGAAAATGAATATATTGGCTTTATTATAAATCTGACTAATGAAATACAGAGCAGTAAAATTATTCACTGAACAGAAAAATCCTACTTTTAATTCAAGCAGGAAGAAAAGGGGTTAATTACTGTGGTTTCATTGAATTACTGAGCTATGATGTGTCATTACACTCAATTATAATATTATCAAGATTGGCTGTAATCTCTAGTATAGATGGCCTTGAAATATTAACAGAAACACAGGCAGAGTAGATCAGGAGATAGGGTCCACTGAGCTGCTCTATATAGGGAGGCAGTGGGACCCAAAACAAGCAGTGCACCCCATGGGAGGGAAAGGGGAGGAATTGTATAAAAAAGGGAGGAAGAGGATATTGTTAATTGGGTAACAAGATTTAAAAATTTACATTATTCTCACCACTCTGCTTGGATGGATTACATGCTGTTCCAGTTTGTCTACTTACACTCGACTTGAGGACATGGTCAGCTATCCCCAAAATAAGAGGACATATTAAGGTAATCATCCCTAATTTCCTATCAACTTAATCTGAAGCCCGTTATAGCTTATACTGTCTTATTTTGACTGATCTTATTTGAATCTGGTTTGTTAGATTGCTACTTTGTATTGACTGATTTTATTTAAATCTGTTATGATTAATAGCATCAAGTCTAAGAGTATAAGCAACTACACTGAAGATGACAAGATTCACTAAGATACCCTCTCGTTTGATTATTACTTGCTTTTGAAGTCTTATAATGTCTCCAATGCTTCATTTTTATTAATGTTGTTATATACTGCTGAGACATCATGGTAACCATTGTAGATCACCTAGTATTGCGGTTTTATGTGACTTTTTTGCCTTATGCTTTTCTAGGAATTGTTTTATCTTGCTTTGTTTTGTTTTTCCGGCTAATATAGAAATGATAGATATACATGTAGAGACTCATGCATGTGT